>PVJX010013026.1:0-48575 GCA_004027295.1 Dolichotis patagonum | reverse complement strand
AGCTCCTGGACCATGGTGTAGGAGGAGAGGATATAAAATCTGTACAGACACAGTGAAAGTCAATTACTCCAGACTTCCAGGGAGAAAGGCACCAGTGGAATGGAGCAGGGGATGCTGTGTGCTACAACAGCTACTGAGGGACTCTGGTCCAAGCAACTGCAGTGTCCGCTGGGGACAGGGCTTGGGCAGACAGCATTTTAGGAAAGGGAAAAACTGAGCCCAGAACTTGGAGCAGCAGCAGGCTGGCTCCATCTGAGGGCTTCTAGTGTTAAGAACCCACAGAGAAGCGGTGAGGGGCAACCACAGGAGATGCTGAGTGTCAGTGATCCTTGGTGAGGCTAGTGGGTGACACCAAGAGTGTGACAAACTAAATGATTCAGGCCCCGACTCCCCGACCAGAGACCAGGATCACCCTGAATTTCCACGGATTTGAAAACACCAGAACAGGCACCAAGACCACTTCGTGCTCACTTAGATTATCCAGCACCCCAACCTAACCCTTCTGCAAGCTTGTGGGATTACACAGCATGAATCTGGGCAGTACTGCCTCCTTAGTCTATCAGCAAGAGCAGAGTCCCGCCCTGAGTTAGATACTGCCATGGAACTGTAGACCCCGGAGGATAATCACGTGCTTAAAATCACAGAGAGTTTTTAAATTATGTATGGGGTTTTACTGTTATTGTTTTTTTAATGAGTGTGAACATTGTGATTAGTTTTTTTTGTTCTGTTTGTTCTTGTTTTTGTTTCTTCTTGTTTTTCTTTTCTTTTTTGTCTTTATAGACATGGTATTATTATGCAGTTCAGGCTGGCCATGTGCTCACTTTGTAGTGCAGGCTGGTTTTGAATTTGCAAAGATCCTCCTGCCTCAGCCTCCTGGGTGCTTGGATTACAGGTGTACAGCACCAAGCCCAGTTTGTTTTACTTTCTTTCCCACCTGCCTTCTTCATCAGTTTACTGAAGCATGGGTAATCTTCCTTTGTCCTTCAGCCATGCTTCTAATCTTTTTCTTTTCTTTCTTTTTCCATTTAAATTTTCTTCCCTTAGTGTAAAATCACTCCACTGAGAAGATACTTACTGTACACAATTTTCTGAATTGTCTTGGGTTTTGTTATATAGCTACAAGTCATGTATCTATGGATAAAGACAATAAATTAATAGTTATTGCAGTTTGTCATTTTCCAGTCTGTGCTTGATGCTATTGTTATTAATGATGGTATTTTTTTAGCCATAGTGACGTAGTCATAATCAATTGGTTTTCCTTGCATGTCAATACTTGGGCTAACCAGGCATCATAGATAATACCCTGGTCCAGTACCAAAGAACAGGGTGGTATGCCAACTGGGCAGCAGCCATTCACCCACAGTACATTGAGGTGGTAGGATCCTGGGACAGACTTGAAAGCCAGAAGACAGTTACACTCAGAAGTCATCTCCGAAAAAGTAGTCATGTTGAGTCTCAGTACTAGTAATAAAGCTACTCACCATGAGCAACTTCCAAGCCCTAATGTAGAAAAAAAAATAGAAAATCAGAAAATATAGAAGCAAGATGCAATGCATAATCCCCAATTTACCCGAGGTAAATTAGGAGGCATTGTGTGGGAAAAATCAAAATCTACCCAGCTGAACTTTCTGAAATGATATCATGGGAAATAACAAAGAAGAGGAGTGAGTCACTAGAAAAAAATCAGAAATAATTACACAGATAACTAAAGAAATGATGATCATAATGAAAGACATGGTTAGCAAATCTAGAATAGATACAGATTAAAGAAAAAAAGATCTTAGGAAAGTGAGGGAAATTGTCAATGCTCCACATAGGAAAGAACTGATCCAAAGAAGCAAATTTAAATAGATATGAAAGCTATTAAACATTCTTTTGAAAGTTGTGCAGCAGGATCAAAATGAAGATAGGCAATCAGATCTATAAGATGGGTTTGCAGTTAGTAGTCATCAAATGAGACTTAAAAATAGCAAGTGACTATAAAAATTAGTCCAATAATTGCTACATGGTGCAAACAAGAAGAAAACAAGATTAATTGGAATCAGTGAAAAAATCAGAAGATAACACTAATGACATAAAAAACCTGTTCACAGAAGTAATAGCAGAAAACTTTTAACACATGCAAAAAGAATTTGACATAAAAATGAGTAAGGCATATAGAATACTAATTAGCCATGTTCAGAAAAAAAAATACCACACCAAGGCATATAGCAGTCAATATTCCAGAAATTCAACACAAGAACTGAATATTAAAAGCTGCTAGAGAAAAGAAACAAATAATCTATAAAGAAAAACCCAAAAGAATCACAACAAACTTCTCAACACATGCCCTAAAGTTAAGAAGATATTAGGGTGAAACATTACAAGTCCTAAAAGAAAGCAACAGAGTGATGTACACTGAAATTTTGTCTTTCAAATTTGATAGTGAAATGAACTGCTTCTATAGATCACCTGAAGAAATTCATGACCACAAAACTTTCACTGAAAAAAGTTCTGAAGGATGTTCTTGAAAAAGACAATGAAGACAACAATTCATGTTTTCCAGTAAATCTACCAGGCAAGACAAGCAATTTAACAGCATAGAAAAAAGGGAACCAACAACAGGAAAATAATATGTCAAGGATGTAAATATATACCAAATATAACTACCAAGGTGAATGGCCTCATTTCACCAATCAAAAGAAATAGATTGGCAGAATGGATTAAGAAATAAAATCCAACTATATGCTACATAGAAAAGCACTTTTAACTCAAAAGAGAATTCATAGAATGAAAGTCAAAAGATGGAAAGAAATGTCCCACTCATATTATCAAATGTAATTAAATTTGAAATCAATGGTAAAAGAAAAGCTACATGAACACATAGAAATTAAATAACTCCCTCTTGAACAACCAGTGGGGCACAGATGCAATTGAAGAGTTTCTTCACACAAAAGGAACCTCAAAAAAATTCAGGGGTAGCTATTCTGTTTGCAAGAAAAATGGATTTCAAGACAAGACTAATCAGAAGAGCCAAATAAGGTCAGTACAAACATTAATGGATATGAAAAATCATATAAGTACTAACATATTTGTAACGGAGGACCTCAACAACCTACTGTCACAAATAAACAGATCAACTAGACAAAAATACAAAGAAATATAAGAGCTGAACCAAATCTTTGAGCAAGTGGACTTAGTAGACATTTACAGAGTGCTCCAATCTACAACAGAATGCACATTCTTCTCAGTTGCACATGGGAAGTTCTTTAAAATAGACCTAATATTAGCTCATAAAGCATGCTTAACTAAACATAAAAGAATTGAAATTATCACACTTATATTATCAGATCATAGTGCAATGAAATTGGAATGCAATGGTAAAAGAAACTGCAAAACTACATTAAATATGGAAATTAAATGATACCCTTCTGAACAATCAGTGAGTCACAGATGAAATTGAAAAAGAAATTAGACTGTATCTACAATCAGATGATAATGCTAATATGACATATCAGAATTTATGGGATTTAAAGAAAGTAGTCCCATGAGGGTAATTTATAGTAGTAAATTCCCATATTAGAAAAACAGAGTAAGTTCAAATAAATAACCTAATATTGAAACTCAAGCTTCTAGAAAAAATAAGAGCATGTTAAACTCAAAGCCTGAGGGAAGAAAATATAAAGATCAAAGCAGAAATTAAGGCAGTTGAGACTAAGAAAACAATACAAAGAATCAATGAATTGAAGAATTTGTCCTTGGAAAGATTAAATAAAATAGACAAATCCTTAGTCAGTCTTATAAAAAAAGAGAAAGACCCAAATCTATGTAATTATGAGTGAAAAGGGCAAGAACACAACAACAAACAGATACTGCAGGAATTCAGAATTTCATCAATACCTACTTTGAGAACCTATACTCCAATACAATGGAAAACTCAGAACAAATGGAGAAATTCCTAGATATGTACAAATTACCAGAGCTGAATCAGGAAGATATAAAAATTCTAAATAACCCTGATAACAGTCAGTGAAATTGAAAAAATAATAAAAAAAATTATCAGTGATAAAATGCCCAAATTCTGATGGATTCACTGCTGGGTTCTAAAAGAACTTCAGAGATGATCTAATGCCACTATACCTTAAATTCCTTAGTAAAACCAAAAGGGAAACAATATTCACAAAGTCCCTCCTGGAAGCAAATATTATGATGATACTAAAACAAGAGAAGGATCCAACCAGAAAAGCAAACTACAGATCAATCTTCTTGAAGAACATAGATGTAAAAATCCTCAATAAGATACTGGCAAGAACAATGCAGCAAAGCATCAAAAAGATTACACATCATGACCAATTAGGATCACTCCAGGGATGCAGGATAGTTCAATCTACATAGATCAATAAATGAAATACATCACATTAACAGAAGGAAGGACAAAACCATATGAAGAAAAATCAAATAAGCACTAATGAGACACAAATGAAAGCACTTGAAAAAGTCCAACACCAATTCATGATAATACCTATAGACAATTGAAATAAATGATCTTTATTGCAACCTGATAAAAGCTATGCAGGATAATCCAATAGCTAACATTACACTAAATGGTCAAAAACTAGTCTTTCACTCCAAAATCAGGAACAAGACAGAGATGCTCACTATCAGCACTCATGTTTGATATATGTTAATATACTCAGTACAATTTGATAAAAGAAAGAAATAAAATTAAGGTTAGGAAAGAAGTTAAACCATTATTATGTGCTGATGATATAATACTCTACATAGAAAACCATAAAACCTTCACCAAAAGATCCTAGAATTAGTATTAAAATTTGGTAGTGTACCAGGATACAAAGTAAACATTCAACAGACAATAGGATTCATGTACATGTATGAGAAACTCACTGAGAGACAGATTAGAAAAAACATATCCCACAATGGCATAAAGGAAAATGAAATAGGTCAATCAAAGAGAAAAAGCGAGAGAGCTATGCACTGAAAATCAAGACCATGAAAAAGGAGATTGTAAAAGATATCAGAAAATGGAGCTATTCCTTGTTCTTGGATAGGCAGAACCAATATTGAAAAATGGCCACATTTCTACAACTGTTGCAAAGATTTAATGCAATTCTTGTCAAAATACCAATAACATAGCTAACAGAACTAAAGAAAAGAATTCTAAAATTCATAGGAAACCGGAAGACATTAGAATAGCAAAAGAATTCTGGGCAGCAAGGGGGCATCGCAATCCCTGATTTGAAGTTGTACTACAAAGTTACTGTGATCAAAAACAGCATGGTACAGGCCAATAACAAAACAAAGCTAACCAAATGATCCTCCATCACAAAAACCCCAAATCAAACCAAAACAAAATACACTTGAAGATGAACAGAACAGAATAGAAAATGCAAAAACAACTCCAAGCATACTTAACTACTGTATCTTTGACAAAGGCTTCAAACACTCACTAGAAGAAAAATGGCTTCTTCAGTAAATGGTAGCATATGTCTGTAATCCTAGCACTTAGGAGACTGAGGCAGAAGGATTGCTGTGGGTTTGAGGTTAGCATAGGCAACAGAGTGAGTTCAAGGCAAGTCTGAGTTGCACAGTGAGACTCTGTCTCAAATAAACAAACAAACAAAATAAATGGTGCTGTAAAAACAGGCTTTCCACATTCTGAAATCTGAACCCAGACCCACATCTCTAATCATGCACTAAACTAAAATCAAAAGGGATCAAAGATCTAAATATAAAAATGGGAACACTTAATCTGCTGGATGACAGAATTAGGTAAAACTCTAAAAGATATTAAAATAGGATTTTATGAACAAAACCTCAATTGCACAGGAAATATTACAAAGAAACAACAAGTGGTATGATCTCAAATTAAAAAGCTTTTGTGTAACAAAAGAAACCATTAATAGAATGAAGAGAAAACCCACAGAATGGGAAAAACTTTTACAAGCTACACCTTAGACAAAGAACTAACTTTGAATATATGGAATTGTTAGATCAGCGGAAAAGAATAGATGAAACAGCAACAACCCCAGGCACATTTTGACATAGAAGCCAAAATCAAACACTGGAGAAAAGATAGCCTCTTTTATTAATGGTACTCAGAAAATTTGTATTCCCATGAAGGAAATTAAATCTAGACCCTTATATCTCATCATGTATTAAACTAAACTTAAAGTTTTTCAGATATCTAAATGTTCAAACAGAAGAAATCATTCTGTTGGAAGATAAAACAGGTGCAGTTCTTGAAGAGAAAGGCATAAGCAAGGAATTATTGATTTTTGTGTGTGACAGGTTTCATTATGCAGTGACAGGTTTCATTATGCAGTGCAGGATGGCCTTGAACTCATTTTGTAGTCCAGGTTGGGATCAGCAAATAATTTTTGAACAGAATTCCAATGGCACAAGAAATAATACCAACAACAACAAGTGGGATAATATCAAATTTAAAAGCTTCTGCACAGGAAAGAAAACAATCAACCAAGTGAAGATATAACCTACAGAATGTGAACATTTTTTTCTGGCCAGGTACTCCTCAGATACAGGACTAACAGATAGAATATATAAAGAATTAAAAGAAATTAGACTCCCCTAAATAAAAGATCCAGTCAAAAAATGGGCAACTGAAATAAATGGATACTTCTCAGAAGAAGTACAAATGATCAATAAATACATAAACAGTATTCAACATCACTGGCCACTTGAGAAATGCAAATTAAAAATACATTGAAATTATGAGATATGGGCATAAAAATGGTCAAACAATGAAACAATGACAGCACAAACTGTTCTTTTTGATGAACTAACAGAGATTAGTAGTATAGTTATCTATCTTTCATACATATACATACATAAAGTTGTGTATATCTGTATCTATCTATATCTATATCTATATCTATATCTATATCTATATCTATATCTATATCTATCTATATCATCTATATCTATATCATCTATATCTATATCTATATCTATATCTATATCTATATCATCTATATCTATATCTATATCTATATCTATATCTATATCTATACCTACATACACATAAACTTTTCCTTTCTTCCTTTTCTCCTTCTTTCTATCCCAGTTGTTCTTTCCTAAGATAACAGTTTTCTTAAGATAGCAATATGCAATGTATTAACTAGCATTGCTTTCCTCGTATTTTTAAAAATTCTGTATCATTTGTATCCTTTTCTGTTTTGCTTCTTTTAAAAAATAATAATACATTGAAATGCCATCTTACTCAAAAAGAATGACTGTTGTCAAAAAAAATCTAATAACAAATGCTAGTGAGGCTGGAAGGAGTAAAAGAAGCCCTTCTGCATGGTCAGCATCAATGCAGACAGTATATCCAATATGGAAATCATCAGAGCAATTCCTCAAAATACTAAAAATGAAAATTTCTTTTGATACAGTTCTCCCTGTTCTAGACATGTTTCCAAGAGTTAAGATAATCATATTACAGAGATACTAGCATACCATGCTATAGCAACATAGTTTATAATATCTCTATCAACAGATGAAGGAATAAGGAAAATGTGATATTTATATATAATAGAGCACTGCATAAAAAAAGTTAACCTGAAGCATTGGTACATAAATGGATACAATTTGAGAACTTAACTAAAATAAGTCAGACACACACGCTTAAATATCACATTCTCTTTTATTAGAACTTCAAATAATACCCCAATTATCTGTTTTATTGTTTAAAAAACTTTTCAATATATATACTATTTCATTTATACTACTAGTTTTGCTTAACTCATTTAAAAAATTTTCATGCTATTATCTGTTTGTTTCTTTATAAAAGAGAATTTTTTTTACTACATTGTATACTTGGAGTAACTGCTTTGATGACACTGATTCACAGTGTATTATATATTATTTTGTCTTACAATTTGTCATGAAATTTTGTCTTTTTTATAAAAGAGCATTGTTTAGTTTCATTATGCATTTTCATAATGAATGCTTTCTTTTGTCATGATTTCTAACTGCATTGCACTATGATCAGATATTATGCATGGTACAATTTCAGTTATTTAGGTTTACTTAAGCTTGCTTTATTGGCCATTATGTGGTCCTTTTTGAAGGAACTTCCATGTGCTGCTGAAAACTGCACATATTCTGCTGTGTGGAACACTGTGGATATTTATTAAGTCCATTTGTTTGAAGTTTTTGCTCCACATTGATATTTCTTAGCTTTTTTGTTTGTTTGTTTTTGACTAGTTCATCTGTATATTTGTGAAAGTGGAGTTTTGAGTTCCTCCACTATAATTGTGTTTATGCTTATCTGATATTTATTGCCAAGTATCACTGGTTTCATAGCCTTGTGTACACCATTGTTTTATTGTATATATCTTAGTAATTCTTATCTCTTTCTGTTGGATTGTGCCCTTAACCATTATTTAGAGACATTTCTTGGTTCTTTGTGTCAGTTTTTATTTCAATTCACTTTGTTTTAATGTAAAATAGCTACACCTGCTTTCTTTCATGTTCTCGTTGCATAGAATACTGTTTTCCAAACTTTGAATTTTAGTCTATTAATTTCTTTTTTGGATTAAATGTACAGATTTTATACAGCATACTATATATTTTGATAGAAGAGTTGAGGACATTCATATTGAGAATGGGCATTATTCCTTTTATTGACTAGTTTCCAGTGACTGATTTCCTAGCTTTCCTTTTATTTAACTGCTTGTCTTACCCGGAGTATTTATTCTACTAGACTTTTGGTCATGGTTAGCTTTATTGGCTCTTTCTAAATTATCTTGCAAAAGTTTTTGATGGTTTGGTGATCACAAGTTGCTTTAGGTGGTCCTTATCATGACAGTACCTTATCTCTCCATCAGTTTTGAAAGACAGTTTTGCAGGATATATCAGCCTGAGTTAGAGGTGATTTCTTTTAGATTTTGAGACACTTCACTCAAAGCCTTTAAAGTTTGTATTGAAAGCTATTGTTCTAATGGTCTTTCTTTTATAAGTGATTTTTTTTTACTTTCCTCTACTTTTAAGATTCTATTCTTAGGTTGAACTTCCAGATTTCTTGTGGAGTGGTCCTTTTGAGGTCATAGCTATTTAGGGTTCTATCTGATTTACTTATTTTTATACAAAATCCTGTTTCCTTATTTGGAGTATTTTCTGGTACTTTCCAGTAACCATGTTTTTTCATGCTACTCATGCTGTCTACTGATATTTCACTAATTCCAGTTAGTCTTAGACTAGGCTTGATTGTGTTGTTTATGCACTGTGGACTCTGTTTTTCATGAGCTCTTCGTTTAAGGGTACCATATTATAGATATAAATGTATACCAATGTTTATAATATCACAATTCATAATAGCTAAATTTTACAAACAGCATTATGTTCATCAGCAAACAAATGGTGAAAGAAAATCTGGCATCCTTACATAATGGAGTACAACATGGCTGTAAAGAAGTCATAAATTGGAGGAAGAGAAAAAGATGGTGGACTGGTAGGTAGCAGGATACGGAGCCTGTCTGAGAGAGACAGCTCAGATGCCAGAATAGAACACCCTGTAGAGACCCAAACAGAGGGGGATTGATTCTCTCAACCAAGGAAGAAACTGAAGGGAAAGGAGCTGCTCAACTATGAGGTCCCAGGGCCACCATCAGAGAAGCTAAGATCAGCGAGCACGGCTCTCTCACCAAGCTGCCTAAACACATACCCGAGATCCACTTGAGTGTCTGAACCCACTCCAATGTGACTGGCTTGAGCGACCTTGAGCATGGAGCTGAACGGCCCTGTGCACAACTCCCTCAGAGGTGCCCAGAGGCACCGTGGATTCCTGCCCCAGCCTCACTGAAGTTGAAGCTCAGAGAGCCCAGCAGAGAACTGAGTCAGAGAGGGACTGGCATCAACCTGCATTGAGTGCTGGGAATGAGACCCTCCCACAGGAAAGGGGCAACCAACATGATGACATGTTGGAGTCAGGCAGGATGGCCCTAAATCGGTAAGGAAGTGGCTTCAGTAGGTTGCTCCCCTCAAAGAGCAGATTGGTGGGATCTGCTTGGCCTGGGTCATGTCCCTGGCTGGGACCCAGTGGGTCATCCCAAACCAATTCCCTAAGCACAGCAGGTGCTGATGCAGTGAACACCCATGAAGGTTGACTGTCCCAGAGGGAAGGAGCCAGCATAAACTGCTCTTGCTTGCACTTCAGTCTCTGACAGCAGACTGGAGAGGGCAGAAGCCCCTAGCCTACATGCTCCAGAAGAACCCTAACCAACAAGAAAAGGGGCTGGGAATTACAATATACACTTTTATGGAAGGAACCAAAAACATGACAAGAGAGAGAAATAAGAAAAAGCCCCTAGCCCCCAACCCTGAGAATATTGATCCAGGAGAGGTAAATACAAAAGAGATTGCAGGCAGCAAACATGCAACATCAAACACAGAATCAGTGGACATAAAGAGATATCTTTGGGACCTCATAAACAAGATCAAAACTGAAATATAATTTCAAGTTAAGCAAGAGATAAGTAGATTAATAAAAAAAGGCTAAACACCTCTCAAGAAGACACAGATGGAAAAAGGGAGGAACACAAAAGGAGAGAAATGTTCAATGAAGAAAACCTAAAATTCATGAAGCAGATTCAAAGAGATTACCAGGAAACTAAAAATTCCATTGAAAGCTGTCAAAACTGCTTGAAAGAAACTTAGGATAGACTATCAAAACTTGAAGACAGGCTTGCAATGTGTGACCATGAAAGGGAAGATCTCTTAAAAATAACAAGGAAACAGGCAGTAAAAATACGAAGGCTATAAGACAACAAGAGGATATATAAATTAAGAATAAAGCATGTGAATGAAGAAGCAAGAGTCAAAACAAAGGAATTGGAAAGGTTATTCACAGAAATTATTAAGGAAAACTTCCCAAGCATAGAAAAAGGAGATGATATACAGATGTATGAAGCATACAGAACTCCAGCCACCTACAACCAAAACAGAGCTACACCCAGACACATAATAATCAAGATCCCAGAAATTCAATATAAGAACAGAATATTAAAAGCCATCAGAGAAAAGAAACAGGTCACCTATAAAGGAAAACCCATCAAAATCACGGCAGACTTCTTGACACAACCACCAAATCAAGAAGAGTTTGGAGCGAAGTAATTCAAGCCCTGAAAGAAAATAACCTCCAGCCCAGATTGATGTATCCTACAAAACTCTCTCTAGAAATTAATGGAGAGACAAGATGCTTCCATGACAAAGAGGAACTGGGAGAATTTGTGGCCACCAATCCAACTCTACAAAAAGTACTGAAGGACATTCTAGAGAAAGAGAATAAGAATATGAGGATTTCAGGAACAGTGGCAGAGAGGCCTCAAAGAACAGGGCAGACAGTGGAATGAAAGAGAAAAATAGACAAGAAATGGCAGATAAATAGAATAGAAGAAATGAGGCAGAGAAGATTGGCTGTAATCTCTAACATAGATGGCCTTGATATACTAACAAAAAGAAACACAGGCAGAGTAGATCAGGAGATAGGGTCCATTGAGATGTTCTGTTTAGGAAACATAATTAACCTGAAAGAGGATTCATGGACAGAGAGTCAAATATGAGAAAACAATACTCTATGTGACAGGGAACCAGAGAGAAATGGAGGCAACTCAACCAGCACCTGTAGATAGGTTGAAAAAACAGGATACTTTTGTGCAGTAGAGAACTACTCATCTATAATGAAGGAAAATCTTGAGACTTTTATAGGTAAAGCAATACAACTTGAGATCAAGCCCAGGAGTCAGAAGGTTCAGAACCAGTTAGGATAAAGAGCAGGTTGCTCCCCCCAATCTAAAAACCAATAGAGTTAGTGGGACCCAAAATAAGCTGTACACCCTATGGGTGTGAAAGGAGAGGAATTGTCTAAAAAAGGAAGGCAGAAGATATTGTTAATAGGGTAACAAGATTTAAAATCCACATTATTCTCACCACTCTGCTTAGATGGATTATATGCTGTTCCAGTTTGTCTACTTACAATAGATTTGAAGGCAAGGTCAGCTATCCCAAAAATAGCAGGACATATTATGGTAATCATCCTTAATTTCCTATCAACTTAATCTGAAGACCTGTATAACTTATACTGTCTTATTATGACTGATCCTATTTGAATCTGGTTTGTTAGATTGCTGTTTTGTATTGACTGATTTTATTCAAATCTGTTACGATTGATAGTATGAAGTCTAAGAATATAGGCAACTACACTGACGATGACAAGATTCACTAAGATACCCACTCTGGTTAGATTATTATCTGCTTTTAAGACTTACAATGTCTGCAATGCTTTGTTTTTGTTAATGTTATATACTGCTGAAACATCATGGTAACCATTGTAGATCACCTAGTATTGCAGTTTTATATGACTTTTTTGCTTCATGCTTTTCCAGGAATTGTTTTGTTTTGTCTTGCTTTGTTTTGTTTTTCCCTCTAATACAGAAAGGATAGATATAGATGTAGAGACTCATGCATGTGTAGAGCTTATAAAAAGTTTATGAGAACCAATTATATAATGCATGATGAAATGAACAACTACTTTGAAGAGAAAGAGACACTACAGTACCCTGTGCTGATTCCGTAACATCATGATGTGAAGTCCAGCAGTACTATCATCTTTGTTCAAAGTGATTTTAGGTTGTTTTGTTTTAAGTTCAACATACATGAAGGTATGGACAGCTGTTTTGAAGAAAATAAGAGACACTATGACAGCCATTCTTGGCTTTCTTATTGTCTGGTCTTGAAGACCTGAAATGCCTTCCTCATCCTGTTCAGAGAAGTTCCATGCTATGTTGTTTTGTGTGAATTCCTTGTATGTGATGATATGGATAACTATTTGGAAGAAAACAAGAGCTGGTATGATAGATAGTGAATATCTCTGATTGTCTAGCTTTGAAATTTATGTCTCTTACATTGTTTTTTTGTGATCTCTTACATTGCCTCTTACTTTGTTCTGTTTTGTTGTGTTTAATTTTACCCTTTTGATATAATTGCATATATATCTGAGTGGGTAAGATGGATGACCATATTGTTGTTTTTGTCAGATCATGGAGCAGAACTGTTAACAGTCTCACTGTTTGAATGTCTACTTTACATGTTTTACCTTTGTAATTTGAACAACTATTTCCAATATGTCAGTATGTAATTTATCAAGTAATGATTTCTTAGTGTTTTTTTTTCTCTTTTCCTTTTTTCCTTGGAGTTCTGTATTGTTACTACCCTTTATTCTGTTTTGTTTTGAATGGTTTTTTTTCTCTTTAAATAAAATTTAAAACAAAGAAGTCATAAATTTGAGTCATTTGTAGGAAAATGTGTGCAACTTTAAACAATATTAAGTGAAATAAATCAAATACATAAACTTAAATATGATATGTTTTCTGTCATATGAGAAGTCCAGGCATAAATAAAGTAGAGAATAGAGCAAAATAAAAGACATAAAGGTAAAAACAAAGCTAGATCTTTCACAAATGGGAAGCAGATGACAGTATGAGGGTGGGGGAAGGGAATGAGAGGGGCACATGGAAGGGACTAAGATGTGTCATGTACATGTACCTTGTAATCAGTGCATGCCAAGATGTAGGAGGGGACAGAAGGGGAAGGAGTGCGATTAAAAATAATTAAGGAGTGTTCAGTACCTATACCTACTCCGTAAGGCAAATATAAACATATGCTGCAAACATGTACTAACAAAAAGCCATTTCAAAGAAGAATATTTTCCCTTTCCCTACACTATAGTGGCCTCTGAAAATAATGAATCAATCACTAAAAAATGTTTCTCATACCCTTTAAAAGGTGTAATATTTGCAAAATCATTGTTACTTTTCTATTCATTTTGTGATATTGAGAAAAAATAGAATAATAAAATAGTTATCTTACATACAATATGTCAAAGAACTGTGATGAAAGCTGTAACATTTAGGAGTCTTATTTATTGTTAATGCCTAAACCAGCTCTCATGTTTGTGCTTTTGTTAAATCATATGACTGACTCTAAAAGAAGTATGATCACGCATCCATTATAGGGAAAAACCTATTTAACATGGTTTTAGTATCCATGGGCCAATTATCATGTGGCTATCATGTGACTAAAATCTTCACTGGAATGAATAAGTTTTACTGATATATTCAGGACTGTTAGTCACAAAGCAAATTTTTTCCTGATAATTTTAAAATTTAAGAAATATTTCTATGAGAATGAAGAGATGAAATTTAACAAATAAACTTGTTAGTTTTTAGTACATACTAACTAGAATGTTCGAATGTTTTATTGTTTTATTTTTATAAATTTCTCTAATGTCATTTTTCCCCTCCTTCCAAGAACCAGTTAGGGATTGAGTAATTGCTACAATATCTAAGCACGCACTTAAAAGAGACAGTGTATGACAAAGCTTACAATTATCCTATTTATCTGGAGGTAAAGTAACATCAAATAAGTGGAAAGACCAAGGAGACAGGCTGGACATAGTAAAACTCTCAGTCCACTCCTTCTGAGATTGAGCATGGTTGCTTAATTGTTTTAAGCCTGAGACCCTTCACTTGTAAAAGATGGGTAACATTGACATTTTTTGATCTCCTTTCAGAATTAATAGAGTTCAAGCATACACAGGCTTAGCACAATGCTAGGCACCAATGCAGAAACATATTTTATCATAAAGCAGAAGGAAAACCAATATACTGTCTTTAGTTCAAAATGGTAAATAATTTTCCTCTAATTACAATGTTGATTTATGTGAATCACTAATTTTTACACTCATTTTAATTTAGAACATAATGAATTTAAAAAAAATATTTTAGAGAGAATAAAACCAGGAAAAATAAAGCAGAATAAAGCCAATCAAAAGAAAACAGTGTGACACAGGATTTCAAAACAAGATAACAGGAAATCAACAATAGTTACCATAATGCCTCTTGTCTTCAAAATAACTGCACATACCTTCTAACATAGTAAAATCAAATAAAAGAGAACAGAATAGAATGAATAAAAACAAAACAATGAATGAAATATAGGCCTTCAAAACAAGATAACAATGACTGTGCAGCACCTGTGTGCCAGCACGTTCCCCACCCTGCACCAGCCTGGAGGACCGCCGCACCCACCCCAACTCAGACCACCATGCTGTGCCTGCCTCCAGCACACTCTTCCAGCCCATCAGCTCAGAGGACTTCTGCACCAACCTGGCTTGGGCTGCTGCCCTCAGCTACTCTCTCCATTTCTTAGACCAAGCACTTCTGTGAATGTTTGGCTCCCACTCTCCCTCCCAGAACCTTGAACTCCAGTGGGTTGGTCATGCAGGTTTGATGGGAGACTTTGTGGCTCCTTGCCCAGACAGAGTACTTCGGCAGGTTCCAGCCACTATGTACCCAACAATCAGATGTACATAAACCACACCATAGGATTCTAGGAGACAGATTGCCAACAGTTGTAACTATTGGGATTGAATAACCAGATATTGGCCCAGAGGGTGAAAATGACAAAACAAAAAAGCAAAATGCAATCTCAAACATCCAGCCCATCAGGAGAAAGAACAGGCAACAGCAAAAGAGAGGACTTTTAAAGTCATACCCTAGAAATCTCTAAAAAAATAGCAAATGAAATAAACAAACAAATCCATGAGGCTATAGAGGAAATCAAATTAGAAATAATTTCTCACATAAAGACAGAAATAACAACCTTAGGAAACAAGTTGCTCAGCATAGCTAGAGAAGAAATAGATAAAAAAAAATACAGGAGAATGGGAAATTGATAGAAATTTTGAACTAATAATGTAGAAAACAAGCAGAACCCATGAAATAAATTCAAAGAGATATCCAAGAAACAAAAAATTCTATTGAAAGCTGGGAAAAACCATTTAACTGAAGCTGAGGATAGAATTTCAGACTTTGAGGACAGGATTCCAAATAGTGATTATGAAAGGGTAGAGCTTATAAAAACAACAAAGCAGCATGAAATGGCAATCCAGCAGCTTCAAGATGATGTCAAGAGAAACAATATAAGATTAATAGGCATCAGTGAATATTCAGGAGTCAATGCAAATGACATAAACTGTTCCCAGAAGTAACAGCATAAAATTTCCCAAATGTGGGGGAAAAAATCCAATATACAGATAAGTGAGGTATATAGAACCCCAAACAGTCACAACCAACATAAATCTATAATCAGACATATAATAATTAAGATCTCAGACATAGCATAAAAACAGAATACTGGGCTGGGGATGTAGCTCAGTGGCTTAAGTGCCTGCCTGGCAAGTGCAAAGTTGTGAGTTCGATCCCTGGTACAATAAACAAAAACAAAAACCCCCAGAATATTAAAAGCTGTTAGATAAAAGACACAACTCACCTATAGAGGAAAGCCTATTAGAATCACAGCAGACTTTTCAACACATTCAGTTTAAGATGAGGTTGGAGTGAAGTATTTAAAGCAACCTCCAACCAGGACTGACGTACCCAGCAAAACTGTCTTTCAAAGTTAATAGAGAAACAAGACACTTCCATGAAAAAGAACAACTGAAGAAATTCATGTCCACCAAACCAACACTAGAAAGAGTACTGAAAGACATGCTAGCTAGAGATAAAAATGACCACAATCTCCAGAACAACAACAGAAAGAAACCATAAGGCTGGATAATTAATTAAACAAGGGAGAAAAGCAGGAAACCAACAACAGGAAAATAACATTGCAAAGTCAAGGCAGTACATATTAGTGATATCCATAAATACAAATGGGCTCAATTCACTTATCAAAAGAAACAGGTTGACAGAATGGATCAAGAAACAAAATCTCACAATATGCTGTATACAAGAAACACATCTGACTCAAAAAGAAACTCATAGATTAAAAGTCAAAGGGTGGAAAACAGTATTCCGTGCAACAGGAACCCAGAAAAAAGTTCACATTGCAGACAATGTGAACTTCAAACCTAACATGATTAAAAGAGACAAAGAAGGTCACTACATACTTGTAAGTGGAAATTCAAGAGGAAGAACTAACAATTATAAATATATATGCACCAAATACAGGAGCACCCAACTATATAACACAGATACTAAAGGATATGAAAAACCAAATACACAAGAACAAAATTATTACAGGGGAACTTAATAGCCCATTGTCACAAAGAGATAGATCAACTAGAAAAAAAGTCAGCAAAGAAATAACAGAATTGAATCATACCTGTGAGTGAATGGACTTAGTGGATGTCTACAGAGTGTTCCACCCAACCACATCAGAATATACATTCTTCTCAGCTGCATGTGGGACATTCTCCAAAATAGACCATATATTATCCCATAAAACATTCTTAACTAAATACAAAGGGAGCAAAATTATCCCATGCATAATATCTGAGGATAGCACATTCAAATTGGAAATAATTGGCAAAAGAAACTGCAAAACCTGCATAAATACATGGAAATTAAACAAAAACCTTCTGAACAACCAGTGAGTTACAGATAAATTAAAGTTGAAATAAAACAGTACTACAGTACAATGAAAATGCAGATACAACATACCATAATCTATGGTACACAATGAAAGCAGTCATAAGAGGAAAATATATAGCAATAAATAGTCACATCAAGCAATGGGAATAAGCACAAATAAATAATCTAATGCTACATCTCAAGCTTCTAGAAAAGGAAGAGCAAGTCAAACCCAAAGGTTACAGAAGAGAGGAAATTGTAAAGATTAGAGCAGAAATTAATGCAATTGAAATTTAAAAAATACAAAGAATTAATGAATCAAAGCTGGTTTTTTTAGAGAATAAACAAAATTAATAAACCTCTAGTCAACCTTATCAAGAAAAGAAAGAAAATACTCAAATCCACACAATAAAGACTGAAAAGAGAGACATTAATACAGATACCACAGAAATTCAAAAGATCGTGAACACCTAATTTGAAAATTTCTACTCACATAGGTTAGAAAAAAGAGAAAATGGACAGATTTCTAAAAGCATATGAACTGCAGAGCTCAATCAAGAAGATATAACAATTTCGAATAACCCAGTATCAGCTATTAAAATTGAAAATTTTATTAAAAACTTATCAACAAAGAAAAGCCCAGGTCCTGATGGATTCACAGCTGAATGCTATAAAAAATTTAGAGAAGATTTAATGCCAATACTCCTTAAAATCCTCAATGAAATTGAAAGAGAAGCAGTCCTACCTAACTCAGTCTTGGAGGCAAGTATCACTATGATGCCAAAACCAGAGGAAAATCCAATCAAAAAGGAGAACTATAGGCTGATTTCACTAATGAATATTGCTACAAAGATTCTCAATAAAATATTGGCAAATAGAATGCAGCAAATCATCAAGAAGATTATCCACAACGACCAAGTGGGATTTATTCCATGAATGCACAGATGGTTTAACATACACAAATCAATAAATGTAATACACCACATCAACAGAGCCAAAAATAAAAATCACATGATCATCTCAATAGATGCAGAAAAAGCTTTTGATAAAGTCCAACACCTGCTCATGATAAAAACTCTACAGAAACTTGGAATGTATGTACCTCAATCTCATAAAGGCCATTTATGACAAACCAACAGCCAACATTATACTAAATGGACAAAAACTGAAAACCTTCATTCTAAAATCAGGAACAAGACAAGGATGTCCACTATCACCACTCTTATTCAATATAGTTCTAGAAATATTAGCCAGAGCAATCAGGCAAGAGGCAGAAACAAAAGGAATACAAATAAGAAAAAAAGTTAAATTATCACTATGTGCAGATGACATGATACTCTATATAGAAGACCCCCCAAAAAACTCCATCAAAAGACTACTAGAGGTAATAAACAAATTCATCAGTGCAGCTGGATACAAAGTCAGTGCTCAAAAATCAATAGGATTCCTGTACACAAGCAAGAAACTCACTGAGAGAGAAATTAGGGAAATATCGCCTTTCACAATAACATGTAAAAAAATAAAATACTTAGGAATCAACCTAACCAAGAATGTAAAAGACCTATATGCTGAAAATTATGCTATACTAAAAAAAGAGGTTGAAGATGTTATTAGAAAATGGAAGGATATTCCTTGCTTTTGGCTAGGAAGAACCAACATTGTGAAAATGGCCATACTCCCAAACCTGCTATGCAGATTCAATGCAATCCGAATCAAAATATGATTAACATACCTTACATATCTGTGAGAAATATTTCTAAAATTCATCTGGAAACAGAAGAAACCTAGAATAGCAAAGACAGTTCTGGACAGCAAAGGCAAGATAGGAGGCATCTCAATTCCTGACTTGAAACTATACTACAAAGCCACAGTAATAAAATCAGCATGGTACTGGCATAGAAATAGACCTGGGGATCAATGGAACAGATGAGAAAATGCAAACACTACTACAAAGACACTCAGCCATCTTATATTTGACAAATGGGCTAAACATGTTCACTGGGAAAAAGATAGCCTCTTTACTAAATAGTGTTGGAAAAATTGACTCTCCACATGCCAAAGACTGAAAATAAACCCATGCCTATCACCGTACACTAAACTAAAGTAAAAATGGATCAAGGATCTAAATATTAAAACAGAAAGACTGAATTTACTGTTGGAAAGGTAGCTAAAAATCTTGGAGACAGTGATAGGGAGAGAATTCATTAATAATATTCAAACTGCATGGAAAATACTTCAAAGAATCAACAACTGGGATCTCATATTATTGAAAAGTTTCTGCACTTCAAAAGAAATCACCAACAAAGTGAATATAAAACCCACAGAATGGGAAGGAATTTTAGCCAACAATCCCTCAGACAAAGGACCTATATCCAGAACATATAAAGAATTAAAAACATCAAGCCCCCAAATTCAAAGACCCTCTCCAAAAATGGGCATCTGAGATGAACATACAGTTCTCAGATGAAGATATACAAATGGCAACTAAGTATATGAAGAACTGTTCACCACCACTGGTCATGTGAGAAATGCAAATTAAAGTAGAATTGAGATTTCATCTCACTCCAAAAAGAATGGCTTCCATCAAGAAAAAAACTGATAACAAATGTTAACAAGACTTTGCAGAAAAAGGAACACTTCTCCACTGTTGGTGGGAGGGTAGACTGGTAGAACCACTATGGAAATCAGTATGGAGAATTCTCAGAAGACTAGAATTGGAAGTTCCATTCAATCCAGCTATTCCCCTCCTGGGTATTTTCCCAGAAAAATTGAAAAGGTCATGTCACAGTGATATATGTGTACCCATGTTGATAGAAGTCAAGGCATGGTGGCATGGCTACACACTCTAAATCTGGTTCTGAGGAACAAATTCGCTATGCCACCTCCATTCTGGAATGTGGTGCAGCTGCTGAGATTTTAGAACGTCATGTGGATGCTGTTGTCATTCTGGAACATGGTGCTCTGCAGTTTTCTCCTATAAGCAAAGTCTTTCACTCTTGCAGTTTTGAGTCTGCAAAGGGTGGAGACCCCCTGTCTCTTTCTGTTATGCCCCCAGGCCATCTTTTCTTTCTTTTTTTTTTTTTTGTTCCTTCTTAGCAATCAAGATCTCAGCTCTATCTTTGCAGTCCAAAGCTTTACTGGCTTTCTTTCTGGCTAAACTCACAACATTTTAAATCACTGTGCTGGGCTCTTTGCTCTTGATTCACAAGATAAATCTGGCTAAAAGCCCCCATCAATAGCCATGGCACTGCCTCAACATTTGACTGCCTAGAAATTTCTTCTGTCAGATTAATTAATCCATTGCCTTTAATCATAGTCTCATACAAAGTCTCTGGGCATGAGCAAAATGCAGACAAACTTTTTGCCAAGCCATAACATACATCATCAGGAGTCCAGTGCTCAGTGCAATCCTTCCCAGCAGAAACCTCCCAAGCCTGGTCTTTACCAGTCAGATTTCTATCAGCCTTCTGGTCTCCTGAGCTCTGACCAGAATCTCTTCTGCAGAACAGTCTCAGGCATCCCAGCTCGATGTTTTCAGGCAACATCTTTGAACCTTTCAAACTCTTCCCATAAGCCATTTCCAAAGGTCTTGATCCACATGGTCAGATACAGTCACAGCAATGACCCACTCCTCTGGCGCCAAATTTTGTCTTGATACTTTTCTCTCCTTGCTGAGATGAAATACCTGACACCCAAAATTAGGGAAGAAAAGATTTATTCAACTTACAGTTCATAGAGTTTTCAGTCCATGCTCGGTTGGCTCCAAGGTAGGGTGGCATGGATAAGGGGCAGCCATTCATGGTGGCAACAAATAATGAGAGCCAAAGGGCAAAGAAGGAATTATGTGCCCCTGGGCAGGTGCAGCAATCACACTCCTAATCCCAGCACTAGATAATGAACCAATCACAAATGCTAGGCTCAGCTGCCCTAGAAAGGCCCACCTCCCATGAATGCATGAGGCTCTGGGGAACATTTAAACAAACCACAGAACACCTGCCTACAACTCTACCTCCCAATACTATCACCTTGGTGGATTCAAATTTCACACATAAATTTTAGAGCACACAAACTTTAAGACTATATATTTTGAAAAAGTATCATTGTCGTTTTCAGGCCATACACATATTTAACATGTCAAAAGATAAAATATAAAAAGTAATGCATACAGACAAATGGATTCTTATAAGGCATAATCTATGGGATTTGGTAAGTAAATGTAGGGGTGGTAAGGACAAGAGAGAAAGACAAAAGGTGATGGTATTGGTTCTTGCGGTTGGGTCCCCATGATTTGTTCCACTCCAAATGACTTGCTTACATCAATAATGTTAATCCACTTTACTTGGCAGTGGTTTACTTAGTAATGGACAGGTGATACAACAATGCCAACATGATGCACAGGGAAAGTGACTTAGCACTATGAATTTCCTAAGGCTGTTGCAATGTATCATCATAAACTGGCTGGTTTAAAACAACAAAAATTTATAAATTTATCCTTTCACAGTTCTGGATCCTGGGAGCTTAAAATTTGGTAACTCTAGGCTTAGATTCTCCTGGGACATTAAGGAAAATATGTTGTACACTTCTCAGTAGCTTCTAGTAGCTGTAGGCAATCTTAGCAAGAGCGTTTCCTGAGATCCGCGCCATGCTGGAACTTAGGGCGCCGAGCCAACCAGTAAGCAGCCTGCCGCCCTGGGAAGTGACTGTGGTCTGGGGAGCCGCAGCCACCCCAGGGCGGGGAAACAAGAAGAGTTTTTTTGAGAAGTTCTCTCATTCTTGAAGTAGGAGATGAAGAAATACAAGGTTTCCTTTCCTTTCTTGCATAATGCCTTGTTTGGAAGTGATGTTTAAAGATGCTGATATCACCTTTCTCCTGGGCTAGGGAGGAAGTCAACTTTAAGTGAATGACAATTCCAGGAGAGAATAGAGAATAGAAGGCAGGGCTAATGGAAGGTGGGATGTGAAATAAAAAAATTTATTATCTATTCAAGTTTTAGTGTTTCTAGTAGTTGTAATCAATAGTCTTCTTATAATTTATATCTAGAAGTCTCAAGAGGTTCATAGGTGGGACTTTCAAAACGTGGTTGTATTATGACAGGTTTTGCTGACTTGCTATGAGGCAGGGTATGTTGAAAAAGGTGGGTCAGTGGGCCATGTTTGAAAAGGTTTATTCCTCTCCACAGGTCCTCCCCTGAGCTATTTCCTGGCTGCCATTCCTTGAGCAACTTTTCCTCTGTTAGTCTGCTGCCATGCTGTCCTGCCTTGGTGCCACCAGACTAAGAGCTAAAATCTCTACAAACTAGAAGCCAAAATAACTTCTCCTTTAATTTATGAGTGTTAGGTATTGTGTCTCAGAAACAAAGGAAATGAGTAAAATTTTCCTATCAGAAGTGTGCGGCTATTGTTGTGAATGGAGCTGTGAAACTGGGTCCCAGGAGATCCAGGAGGACCCAGGAAACTGAATCCTGTGCTTGGATTTGGTGGTTGCAGAACCAGCCCTGGAATTCTAGATACTGAGCTTCATGGGAGAGTCTACCCAGCACTCAGAAGACTATAATACTGACAGTATTGTATCCAAAAAACACAAGGCTTAGAAGGTTCCAGTTGGGATGAAGGATTCCATTGGAAGTTGAACTTCAGAACATTTATGTTATGCTATGGAAGAAACTGTCTACATGTTCCCCGTGTCCTAAGATTTTGTGGGAAACTAAGGTTAAATGCATCAGCTAATTAATCTGGAGAAAGAAATTTCAAAGTATTCCAAGTTCAGGCCGTAGCACAGATATTGCCTCTTGTGTTTAGCCCATTTTGTACTGCAAGTTAAGAGCAAAAATCTTTTTAAGTGTTTTTCATTTTCCCAGAAAAGAAGAGCTTGTAAAATAGGGACAAGAGACAATTTGGTTAGGTGAAAAGAGTAACACTAAGAAGAAACAAAATACTGTAAAATGGGACAATGGAAAAGATGGCTTGAAAGCATCACAGGACTAACCAAGGCTCTATATTTCACATGTTCAGAGTTTCCAAAGATTTTTTTTAAGAAGAGAGTGACAGGGTACATTGATCCAATAGGGTTGCCTAGGAAACTGGTTCTCAGGGAGTAGGTGATTGGGTTATGGAGACTTATAACTGACTTGCTGTTAGAGGTTGGGTATTATCAGATAAGGCAGGTCACTGGGGTTGTGGCCTGAGAGAGCTTTTCTTTCTCTCCGGCTTTTCCATTGAACCCTCTCCATCCTGGTTGCCATGATGTGAGCACTTTGTCTTCTCTGTTATTTCTCTCCCACGCTGTCCATGGTCACCATACTATGGACTGAAATATGTACAAACCGTGAGCCAAAGTGAACCTCTCCTCCTTAAATTTGAAAATATTGGGTATCATGTCCCAGAAATGAGGCAAGTAACTAATTTAAGTTTCTTAAGTAATGCAAAAACACTTGAATCCCATACAATCAATAAAATGTGTGGTTTTTTAAAATAAGAATACTCTAGAAAAATGATTCCAAGGTAAACATATGACAAATATTTATCTCTGTATGTATGCTTTTGTGTCAATATATGTTAAGACAGTGATTGTGTTAGTCAGCTATGGGTTTCTGTGAAAAATATTGAAAAATAACAATTTAGAGAAGAAATGATGTGTTTTGGTTCATGGTTTGAGATGTGTGAGTTATAGTCAGCTGAATTCATTGCTTTTAGACCTGTGGTGAAACAGAGCGGTCATGGTGAAGGGCTTTGCAGAGGAAAGCTGCTCACTTTATGGCAGTAAGGAAGGAGAGAGGAGAGAGAGAGGAGAAAGGAAAAAAGAGAGAGAAGAGAGGAGAGCAGAGCAAGAGAGAGGGAGAGACAGAGAGCAATATGACAGTATGACAGCATACTCTTTGGGACATTCCTCCAGTTAGTTACCTACTTCATTAAAGAAGACCTACGTATTAAAGATTTGTTTACCACACAGTAGCTCCATCATGTGTGTACCAAACTTTCAGCATGTGAATATTTGGATGAACATTCCACAGCTAAACTTACAATGCAATTCATTTAGACCATCACCAAAAGTCCCCCTTAACAGTTCCAGCACTGCTCAAAAGTCCAGTTCCAACTCTTCTGAAACTCTAGGCAAAATCTGAGTTGCAAGCTCATGCAATCAAGAAACAAAGCACATATTTCTAACATATTGTAGTAAAAATTAAATATTCCCATTACAAAAGGATTGAATAATTAAACCAAAGCAAGACTAAAACTCATCAGGGAAAATACTAACTCTTGTAGCTCCATGTACTGTGTTTGAGCATGTAGCAGAATGAGCTTCAAAGTGTTTGGATAACCCTTCCTTATTCCTTCCTACAGGCCTCTTTGTTGGACTGGCTCTGTTCACTTCCTTTAGATTACCTTAGGCAGAATTCCATCTTACTGGAATCTCTAATTTCCTGAGGTCTCTATTGAAGTTTTAGTTTATTCCCTTAGGTTCATCACTTTTTCAAGAGCTGTCCACAGGAACTTTGACTTTCTACACACTCCCTGATGTTCTAGATCTTCCTTTGAAATCAGGATGAAACCTCTGTCATATCACATAACTCCTGAATTATGCAGGATTGCAAACTAGCACCAATCAACTATGGCAAGGTCTGCCATCAGCTTGAACAGTGGCTTGGCCCACTTGAACTGTGGCTGTGGTGGACTCAGTGCCTAGATGCTGAGTGTAGTGAAGGAGATAGTTGGGTACGCAGCCCTGTGGCAGTAGGTTGCCCTGATGGTGCTTTTCCCCCTCAAGCCATTCAAATGAGTTTACATACTTTTATACCTGAGTCTGTGGTGGGTAGGCTTCCTGAGATGCTCCCAAAGTATCTTTCTTGTTGTCCTGTTATAGTAACTTCCTTTTTAATATTGTTAGTCTCTCCAGGAACCAAATAAAGGAGCTTTTTCCCCCAATTTTTCCAGTCTTTTCACATTATTTTGCTCCTGATTCTCACCATAAATGTGTCTAGAACCAGAGAGCTGTAGCTTTTTACAGATAGCTAAGCTGTAGCTACAGATAGTAGCTGTTGCTACTATCCAAGAGCTGTGTTGATTTTTCCTCTTACTGATTATTCTGCCAACTTTAAACTCAGCCTTCCACAATCTCAAGGAGTCGGAAAGAAGGTAGACACTTTCTTTGCCAGAATATAACATAAATAACCTCTAGTTCTCTCCCCAGTAGTCATCATTTCCACCTGAAATCTCACATTCATAGTCTTTATTTGGCTATATTTTTTATCAGAATATAGTTCATATAGGTTTTCATCAAAATCAGTCAATAAACTCTGTTTTTACAACATTCTAGAGTTTCACTGGTCTACATCACAAAACATAACCAAAACCAGCTCCAAAAGTTTTTGAAGCACATGATCTCACATAGTCACAACAACAATCCCACTTTGTGGTACTAATTTTCTGTATTAACACATTTCATGTTATTATGATATGATACCTGAGAATCACAATTTAAAGAACAAAATACTTATTTTGGGTCAGTGTCTTCGTTACTTTCTCGTTGGTGGTACAAAATACCCAACATCCACAAGTTAAAGGAGGAAAGGCTTATATTATTTCACAGTGCATTGATGTTTTTTAGTCTATTGTTATCTGGCTCCAAGGCAAGGAAAAGTGGCAGGAAGGCATGGCAGAAAAGAAACAGTCCATTCCAGGGTAGGCAGGAGACAGAAAACAGCAAACCTTCTAGACTTTTATCCCATTCAGGCTGGAAGCCTATTAGATAGTGCCATCAATTTTTCTCTGAGATTTAAGGCAAACTTTTAGCTTCAAGCCCCTATAAAGGTGAAAAGAAAGTTAAATACATACAATATACAATGCCACAAAATAAACATTCCCATTCCAAATAGAGAAATAAAAGGAAATGGGACCAAAACAAGACCAAAATCCAGGAATGCAAGTATCAAATAGTGTAGTTCCATAGCCAGCATCTGTGGCAGTCATGGCAAGATATGAACTTGAAAAAGCTATGGTATTGTCATGGCGTCTTTCTTGGGATGGATGTTTTTACTCTCTGCAGCTTTCCTTAGGTGATTCATTCTCCTGGGTTCTCTAAACTTCTGAGGCTCCAATGCCCTTCAGCCTCACTCACAGCTTCACACACATCTCTCTCAGAGTTACTCTGTCTGGTCTCCCAAACCTTCTGAAATCTGAATAGAATCTTTCCTGACCCCACAACTCTTTCATTTTGTATGTATAAAACCATATCCATGGGGCTGGGAATTTAGCTCAGCAGCATAAGCGCCTGCCTGGCAAGCATGAGGTCATGAGTTCAATACTCGGTACAAAAAAAAAAAAGAAAAAAAGAAAAAAAAAAGAAAAAAGAAAACCATACCCATGTGGATGATGCCAAGGTCTGCCTCTGTCTGGAGGAGTAGATAGGCTTCTTTTTCCCTTGGTTGTAGTGATCAAGTGCCTGGATTGCTCAGCACCATGAACCCAATCCCAAGGAAAACATTTCCTGGGCTGCTACCATTCTGGAACATGATGCTCTGGGGCTCTTTTCTCAATGCAATCTTTCACTTTTGCAATTTTGAGGGTGCAAAGGGCTATTGGTTCTTACAGTTCTTCATTCTTGGCAGGCTGCAACTTTATTGGAGGTTTCTTTCTGGTTAAAATCTAAACTACTAAAATTATTTTGCTTGGCCCTTTTCTCTTGATTCTCAAGGTAGGACTGGCTAAAAGCCCTCAATTCTAGCCATGCCACTACCCCAACTTTAGACTGTCTTGCAGTTTCTCCCACAATATTTATTAGCCCACCACTCTTCATCACAAACAGTCTTTTGAAATGAGAAAAATGGAGACAAATTTTCGGCCAAAGTGTACCACACATGGTATAGAGTCCAACAACCAATGCAGTAATTATTCCTAATTGAAACCTAATTGTACCATTACAGGAATGACCCTTCTTATTCTACCAAAAATATGCTACCAAAAGTTCTTGTCACTGGAACAAAATATGCAAAAGCTACAAGTTAAAGGAAGAAAACTTTATTTTAGCTCAGAGTTTGTAGAGGTTTCAGTCCATGGCTGTCTGTGTCCAAGGTAGGGAAGCATTGCAGAAAAGAAAGAGTCTGTGGCAGGGCAAAAAGGGGCACCAAGCAGTAAACCTTATGCAGTTTTATCCTATTCAGGTTACAAGCCTACTGGATGGTGCCACCCATAACTAAAATGAGCCTTCTCATTCTCCATGCCCAGAACTGTGCTAAATCAGTTAGAGGGCAAATCTAGCATCACACTTCATTAATAATGGTATTATACACCCTAGAACCAGCTACCACTGAAAAGGCACACTTATGCATGAGGTTTTTGGGGAACATATAAATACAAGCCATAACACTTGTGATTTCAGAGATTTGTTCCAGTCACCTGATTCCATTGAAACAAGAGAGAGAGAAAGAGAGAGAGAGAGAGAGAGAGAGAGAGAGAGAGAAAGAGACAGAGAGAAATGGAGGTGGGAGAGAGAACAAACAAAAGACACATTCCTGCTGACTTGCTTTTTTGAACTAGGCCCTGCCTGCTAAAGGTTCTACCACCTACTAATAGTGCTGTCAACACATGATCCTTTAGAGGGCATTCCATATCCAATTATAACATTGTTCAATAGATTGTAATATAATGTTACCTTTTTGTATAGAAAATATCTGATCAAAAGATTGCATTTTTGTTATACAAATTAACTAATTCAAGATTTTTCTCCATGGAATATTCCTTCCATAATTAATTTAAGATTAATATATGTTTCTGAGAACACTTGTGGAGTTTGATCAACATGGGTCTATACTGTCATCAAAACTTACATGCAAAATTCTGTAACCATGCGAGGCCTGTACTGAAATACTATAGTTGCATATGTGTTCAGTAACTTAGTTCTCATCGCAACAAAGTGGGAAGTATGGTAAGGAGGCTTCTGAAGTGCTCTCTGAGAGAAGTGCTTAGAACTTGGTGCAGTGCAGTGGAGGTGACGTTAAAGTGGTTGGAACAGACTTTCAGAAGAAGGTAAAGTTCTTAAATATGATTGGGGAGTGGAAATAGACAAGACCGGCAGAATAGCCAAATGTGGCACCATGCTTGAACTCCTCAAGTCCCTTCTTCACATGTTATCAACACTGATCAGGCACACTAGGCACGTGAAATTGGTTTGAGAGCACTTTATTTGAAGTGATGTTAGAGCCCTCTGATTTTGTCATCTGGATAGTGAAAAAGAAAATTAAATTTTAAAATTTTAGCTTGTATGCCAATTTGTACAATGCTTAGATCTAGATAGCATAAAAATAGGCCCTCTTTAATCTTCCATTAACTTGGCAAATGCCTTTCAAAATGTATTGGACATTTCCAGGCATCAACTATATTAACAGTTTGAATGACTTGGAGATGGTTAGGTGGTAGGCTTACTTAAAAGCACAAATAAAAATTGCATTTTCATAGAAATTATACTGCACAATTAAGTAAGTTACAGGGATATTAGCTAATGATGAGTACCTTTCTTAAGACTAATGTATAATATTCATTTTTTGTATTAAAAAGTTCAATTTCATGAAAATACAACAGAAAGCATGCTAAATTATTTTTTGACATGCCTCAAATAGGTATTACATCCAATTTTGCACTGAAGTTCTTGCTTGAGAATTATTAAGCACACAGAACATTGAAACTTAGTAACCAGATTAAGCATCAGTCCATATACTTGTTCCCAACTTTTTATTATTTCATGCAATACATATAAATTTTAGCATCTTAACCACTTTGAAATGTATTAAAAGTAATATCACTTTAAAAGGTGATATTAAATGCATTTAAAATGCCACTGGGGAGCTGGGGATTTAGCTCAGTGGTAGAACACTTGTCTAGCAAGCTGGAAGCCCTGGGTTTGGTCCTTAGCACCAAAAAATAACAACAACAACAAAACCAAATAAAATGCCACTGAGCTGTCACCACCATCCATCTCTATAATTCTTTTCATTCCATCAAAGTATAGTTTTAATCCCTCTGAACAATTCCTTATTCTTTCCTTTTCCCAGCTCCTAATGACCACTATTCTGTATCTTTCTGTATTTCTAATTTTGACTACTTCAGGTACTTATTATATTAGTTATGATTCTCTAGAAGAAGAGACTTAATATAAAACACATGTATGATTACACAAGGGATTTATGATAGAGGCTTGGCATTATCAAAATGAAAGAGTTCCAGTGGCCATCTGCAGGATCAGAGATGGAAGAATCTGGGTGGTGGTCTGCACACTAGGGAGTGGGAAGATCCAGCAGTGGTCAAGGTGCAAGGTCTGCAAGCTTACTGCAGGGTTGTTGGTGTGAGCCTGTGTAGGCAAACTGAAGAGGCTGTACTGGCAAGCGAAAGAGACTGCACTGAGAAGACAAAGAGACTGTGCTAGAAGCTGAAGGATCTGGAGACGCACATTTGAAGGAAATGGTGAAGACTGGAGCTCCTCTGAAGAAAGGAAAGATCCTCTTCTTCCTCTTCTGATACTGTCCAGGCAATAAGCCTATTGATTTGTGGCACCTATTAGCAGGCTAGGTCCTTGCTCCTCAGTTTACGGCCTACATGTCAATCTGCAGACACTCAGGATTTACTAATCTGTTAGGAAGTTCTTACTCAAGTGGACATATCACAATTAAGGATCATCCTTACCCCTTTATGTATATGGATTCATATAGACTATTTCTTTTGGTGACTCCCTTATTTAAGTTAGCACAATGTCTTCAATGTTCATCTACATTATGCCACGTGCCAGAATTTCCTTCCTTCATCCTCTCCTTCTCCTCCTCCTTCTTCTTCTTTGAGACAGAATCTCACTATGCAATTCAGGCTGGGCTCAAACTCATGGTGATTCTGCTATAGCCTCCTGAGTGGTGAAATTATAGGCATGTGCCACCACCCTTGACTAATGTCTTTTCTTCTTTAAGGCAAAATAATACTAAATTGCATGTGTATATCACATTTTTCTTAGTTATTCACCCATCTCTGGATGAGATGTTTCTGAGTATTAGTTAGAATAAATTATACTGTTGTAATCATGTGTGTACAAATATGTCTTCAATATCTTGATTGAAATTTTTTTCAGTACATGCTCAGAAGTAGAATTGCTAGTTTATGTCTTAGGCAATTTTTAATTTCTTGAGGAACTGCCATACACCATTTTCCATGGTGGTTGTATGATATTACACTCTCACTATCAGTCAATATAAGTTTCAGTTTGTCTACATTCTTGCCAGCCCTTATTATTTTAAAAAATTATAACCACTTCAATGGTTGGATATATCTATCTATATCTATATCATCTATATCTATATCTATATCTATATCTATATCTATATCTATATCTATATCTATATCTATATCTATATCATCTATATCTATCTTTGCAGTTTTACATTATTAGGTGCTGAGGAAGACCTAGGTGAAGAATTTGAACACAGATGGGAAGAAAACTGAGGAAAAAATTACAGAGCTATTTGAAGGGAACAGTATTTTAGGTGGGACAAAGTCCTGGGGCAAGACCATATGGATAGGAATATTTGAAGAATGTACCAGGGTTGGTGGGGCTGGGACTACATGAACTGGGCAGGCCAAGAAGGCACTGGTGTGGTACAGATCAGCTAGGGTACTGTGACCATGTGAAGTCTGAGTGAAAGGGAACCTATTGTAGGTTTTGATTATGACAGGAATATTTATTAGAATATTTTTGCTGCTATGTGACTAATCGACAGTAGAGAGGCAAATATATACACCAAATGGCCAATTGGAAGGCTGTTGGCTTTTCAGAAACAGATGGTAGCATTTTGAATCAGCATACAAACACTGTAGAGGGTAAGAGCTGACACTTGATCTCATGGGTTCAATGCGGAGAAATACAGGTGCCATTTTAATGAAAAATTTGTTTACATGCTCTGAATTCTCCTGTCTTTTAATTATTCTTCAGTTCGTTACTGTTTTTGGCTTCTTCACCTTCCCTGAAATATCTTTTGAGAGAACCATGAAAGCCAGTGTGTGAGGTGCAGTATGGGTAAGATCACTCTGGCATTCACGTACTTTAGGACCAGTCACGGCAGAACATTCTCTAAGCACTCTGAGGAGTTGACAGAACCAGTGGAGGGATGAGTGAATCAGAATCTTCCTCAAGGAAGTGATTCTTTGATTGAATCTTAAATTGAAGGCCTTACTATGACAAGACCGGATAGGCGTCCGGAGAGTTAAGAGAACCTTGTGTTTACAAATGAAGGTTTGAAAATGTGGGGCACACTGATGTTGTAAGGAGCTCAGTACTGAAATTAAGGAAGCAGTTAAACACACTGTAAGACAGACAAAGATTTAGATAGCATCTTGGGCAATAATCTAATCTAAAGTAAAATTAGGGTTTTCTATGAAAGACTGCAAGCAGGGAAATAACACAGCTATATTAGACTTACAGTGTCACTTGGGGAGTAGTGAAGAAGACAGGCTTGAAGGAGTCTGAAGTGGAGAACAAGGAGAATGCCAATGACATAAACCATGAGAAAGTGATGAAATCTAAATTAAAGACTGAAAAACTGACATCCATTTTTATGTAAGGCAGGAGGTGTAATTAACCGCGGTGACCAGGTGAGCATGGTGGGCGGAGCTTGAATGCTTCTGTCTTAGACCCTGGCTAGAAGGTATTATTTGCTAAGTAACAAATGAAGAGTAAGGGGTCGGGGTGCAAGGTGAAGACACTTCTTATTTTAAATCCTCGCATGTGAAATATCGTGGCACATGCTGTGTCATGTTCCTGCGTACTGGACAGTCCCGCCCCTCTCCCCACCCCGGGCTCACTGACGCCGCCCTGACCCCACGGCTCGCTGCTGGAACAGCATGGAGTTTCTTTCCATCCTGCAAGCTCTGCCGCAGCTACGGTGTTTGTGCATCATAGTCGCTCAGCCCGGGTCACTCTTCCTTCCATTTAATGCTGTTTATTCCTACTCACATTTCATAGCACAACTTCAGATTCAATTATTTTTACCATAATTTTTTATTAGTATTTCTTTGCAATACATCATAAATACATTCATCGTGTTGAATTAGTACGTGTACAGAGCACATCCTAATCCTCTTTATTTCCCCTTCTCTTCTGCTTTCTCCAGTCTCCCATACCCACATACCCTTCTCACCTCTCCATGGACTGCCTTGCTGTTTCCTATCATCCACCTTTAATTTTGCTCCTTAAATTATTTAAACTTTGGGTTTCTCAGATAGAAGGAACTATGTGATATTTAACTTTATTTATTTGATTTATTTTGCTTAGATTTATGGTCTCAAGACGCATCCACTATCCTACAAATGACTCAATTTTGCCCTTCATTATGGCTTAGTACTGTATTGTGTACATATACCACATTTTCTTTGTCCATTCATCTGTTAATAGATGTATGTTTATAGCAGCACAATTAACCATAAGTACATTTTGGAAGCATCCCAGATTCAAGTCTTTGGGAAAGCTTTGGCTGACTTCTTTAACAAGATCAAATCTAGTTAATTTTGATGGCATTCTCAGAATCCCTCAAATCTGTACTTATTATGGAAGTATATAATAAAGAGAAATACTTGAAACAGCTAAACTGTAACACATTTCTGTACATGATTCATCTTGTTGATCACTCACTATACATCTAGTCTCAGTTCCAGGAATTCCTGGTTTGAACCATTATCTTTTTTTTTTTCCTGGCACTAGAAATTGAACTCATGACCTTGCACTTGCCAGGCAGTTATATCCCTGGCCTCTGTGCTGTTGTTGTTTGCATGAGGAATTCAAAGCAAGATGCTGGATCTGAGAAATGTCTCAGGAAAAACAGTGATAGGATATCACTACCAAAAGGATGTGGATACTTAGATTTTTTTCTTCCTGAGTAGCTGAAAAGTGATAATGCGACCAAGAGGAATGAGAGTCGGGAAAGTGAGTTGAGTTTTCAGGAAAGATGATTAAAAATAAATGTGAGCATTAAAAAATTATTCAGGACTGCAGGCTAGCTGTGTGGCTGATAAACTGTAACAATTGTACCTATTTATTAAAGTTTAATAGAAGCTTTGTAGGTTGTTAATGATTCCTTTCTTCAGTGAGATAATGGCTGATCAATGAAGGGCTACGAAATCAGTAGCTATTTGTAGCTTTCAATCTTCCTTATCTCTCTTTATCTCCTGCTATGGATAATAGTAGCCAAAAAAGTCATTTTCTGTAACAAGCTCATGTTCTTTCATAATTGACAATACTAATTAACCTATTAGGCAAGTTATTGTGATGCAAGTTATTAGAACACATGAAGTATTTCATTGCACTGGGACGTGCACAACAGACATGAACTTTGCTTTACTTTTCCAAACATCTCTTCAGCGTTCACCCTGAATGCCACTACCTAATTAGATGCTAGCAGTGTGCAATTTTTTTTGTTAAACATAAAGTGGTTATGATACTCCTTGACATACAAAAACTAGAGGCTTCAAGCAAAGGAAAGATTATCTCTAATTCTTTCCTTAATCAGTTTATAATGTTAATTTTTGACTGAGCCCATTTTGTCAAAGGATTAAATACTACTCTAAAAATAGATGAGAAAAAAGAGAAAAATTATGTAGAAGTGCCAGGGCCAGGTCTATGACACAGAGTCCTGATTTATTCTACCAATAGTTGTTTAATCCTAATGGGTTAAAATTACAAGTGAATAAGTTAATAGCATTTGTATAGATGTGAAGCATGTATGAGTGTATATTCATATGCATATGTGTACAAATTAAGTATTTTGTACAAAAATGTATATTGTTACTTGCCTGAGATCAAGCAAGTGAAGTTGTACCCAGAATCTCATGTGGCTTCAAAGACAACTCACATTTTGTAATCTTCCTCTCTAAGGAATGTGCCTTGTAATCTCATTTCGCACGCACCATAGTCAGTGTGGCATACACAGAGAGACGATGCAGACGTATCAGATCTGAAGAATGCCATTACTTAGTGTTATTCATACCGAACTGCTATGGGACAAAGTCCTAACTACACTATCATGAGGATATTTGCACAGAAATTTGCCAGTAAATATCTTCAAAAAATAAATATGTACCTGGTTAAAATTTCTCTGCAACGTGAGGCAAGCACACATACTCATTAAGTTAGTGAAAGCTCCCTTGGTAACCTCTTGCGACTTTGCTGTCTGTAACCTGGAAAGAGAAGGGACTCAGGATGTGCACAGGATTGGTTCCGCTGCTTCAGTGCGGGCGGCCATAACTGTTCCACAAGCGTCATGACCACTGCATTCAGAGTGTGGAATCTTACATTCACTGTCTCCACACGCACTGTGAGCAGTTGTCATAGGTGCTCTGAGATACTGTAGTGAGGGGCACACTGACCTCATTTCATAAAGCTTACCAGGGAATATGTGGAGCATCATGTTTTACAGTTACAATAGTGACTTGTCACAACATTTAAAGTTCACTGCTATTTGCTAGTAAATGTGATTAAATCGTTATTGGAAAATGGTTCCAAAGGAAAACTACTATAACCACATAGTTTACAAAACTATCATCCCTGTATATAAAGTCATTCACTAAAAAAGCATCGCTGAGCACCTACTGGATAATAAAACACACTACTATCGGCTTTGCTTTCTACTTTTTATTCTCTTTAAAGTAATAATTGTACTAACAATTTATGTAGCAGATCCTAAGAATTTGGGATTTCCTTGGATATTACACTATTTTTACCACTAACATTAGGTATCCTAGACCTGATCAGAGTTACAGCAAAATTTAGAATTTATGCAATATAATCCAGTATAAATCAAAGTGTTAACATTTATATTTGGGATTATTTTCATTAATAAATAGGATAGTATGTATTCATTTAGGTTTCCATGCATTTTCTATATAATTATACTGATTTTTATGTTAAATATTTTCTTCAAACATTAACAAAATCCAAAAACTTTTTTGAATTCTTTCAAAATCTATCATTTTAAACTAGGCATAGTAGAGCATACCTGTAATCTCAGCACTTGCGAGGCCAAGGTAGGATGATAACCATTAAGTTTGAGGTCAACCTAGGCTACAAAGTGAATTTGAACAGCCTGAACTGCAGAGCGAACCCTGTCTCATAAAGCAAAAACAAAAATAAAATCAAAAAAAGAAAAAGAAAAACAAAAAAAATTATCATCTTGGTAAAACATATTAAAAATCATTTGCAACTCCTTCAGCTGTTGTGCAGATTGTTAAGTATGAATATATAATTATGAGAATATGTACTGAGGAAAAGATTATATGTATGTTGGTAAACATATGTATGCATATGTATGTGAGATAGATAACTATACTACTAATCTCTTAGTTCATCAAAAAGAACAGTTTGTGCTCTCATTGTTTGACTGATTATTTTTGTGCCTAGTTCTTGTAACTGAACAACTACTTCTAAAATAACAATATGCAGTATATTAACTAGTATTAATTTCCAACTGTTTTTTCAAAATTCTATATCATTTATCTTTTTTTCTGTTTTACTTTTAAAAAAAAGAAATGCACTTAGTTTTTTCCTCTGAACTACAGGAAATGTTACAAAATACAGCTCAGGAATATTTTTGGAACCCATTTTGGCATTGTGCTAAAAGTGGATTTAGAAATGCGAAGAGTGAGAGAGGAGCAAGGTTATTCAGTGGTCTCAGTGGTTAAACGTCTCATGAGAAGTATCCTTTCCTCTTTGTGTTCTTCCTCGGTGCGCACAGATGATCCTGATCAGCGTTACTCAAATCACCCCATGCCCCAATTACCTGGGCTTCAGTGAGTGCATCCCAAATGCCAGAGCACCCGTGTACCTATTCGGATAATAGGCTGCCAATTAAGTTATCCTCCTCCGGAAACGTATTATGGCAGCTCAGTGAATATAATATCATTAGTGCCCTTATATCATCACGGGCTGGGCAACTGCTGACATTGCATGCCTCCGACTGCCAGGCTGTCGCAGTAGCTGCTCAGCCACGATAGCCTCAGAATTGAGAAACATCTGCATTTTCCTGGGCTGGTTCACACATAAGTGACGCAAGTGTGCACATGTGTGAAAAACTGTGAAAATAAGATTTTTATTAAAAACTATGGGTGGGAAGAATTATCATATTATACAGGGAAAGCACAAAGGTCTTGACGGTAGATATGTAAATTAATAGTGACATTTGCTTTAGAAAGATTGTACAACTTTGCCATTGATAAATATGGCAGCAGTTGTAGCCCATACCATCACGATGTGCAGTCCTCCCTGATCAAATCATTTTATGCAGAGTTAGTCTGCTTTTTTAGTTTTACTATTTATTTAGTTTTGTTGCAAAGGTATTAAGGACAAAATTAAGTTTTTAATTAGGAACTTTAAGAAAATTCTAAAAGAAAATCTGAGAATGATTAAACCCTCACGCTAATTGGAAATATATTTTTAGAAAGTTGAGCACAAGATTATACAAAAATTACAAAATATCATCTACAGTGACTCCAGTATAAATTGGAATATTTCCTTCCCTTTTTCATTCCTTCCCTTCCTTGTTTTTCTTTCTTTATCCTTTCAATTATTTATCTTATTTCATTCATTTAATTCATTCTTATATAGGGGCTGATAACAGTCTTAATGTGGTGGCAAGAAGACAGAATAACAGGAATCACTTGGGCTGAATCAGAAATGTGCTTTTACCATTCATCCTCGGGCAAATTCTTTGACCACTCAAAACAACAATTGTTCATTTGTAAAACAGGCATTAAAAGAAATAATTGTCCCATAGATTTATTGGGATGATTAAGTAATGCAGTAAATACAAAGTGTCTGGGTAATAGCAAATCTCAATAAATGATTATTTTTATTTCTGTGATTATTGATATTTCAAATTATTCTTGAATTGTGCAAGTACCACTGATTCTTTTCACTGGCTTTTGCATAAAACTGTTCAGTGCTGATTTGCTAAGCAATTTAGATTAGAGCCATTGTTAGGGTCAGGCTTTTATTTTTATACACACTTAATGTTTCTCTGCTGTAAGGTATTCATCAATTGTATTAATGAGGAAGCCTGCTTCCCATAAAATGTGTGCTATTTTAACCTTGCATTTTGTTTATTTTCTTTGAAGCTACAGCTCTGTTTTAAAAGCAAGCACCTTAGCTGGTTGCCTCTGTTCAATTCCTTTGTTCTCTGCTGTGTTACAAGAGGAAGGGGATTTAAAATACCTTTGGGAGGAATGAGCAAAATCCTAATGAGGACTTTATATAAAAAGCTGACGGTCACCCTGTTAGTCTCCCTCCCTCCACTGCAGTATGATCTCCCCATAACATTTCCAGGTTAAACCATTAACCTTACTCTCTGGTTCCATCTTTGTGCCTTAAGATGTTTGAGTTATGCCCTGTTATCCATTTCATACTTAATATCATCTAGATTATATCTCAACTTTCCTCTTATAATGTATGTTTTATACAATATTTTAAATAGATCCAACCACACCAAAGAAAGCTTACAATAAAAGAAAATATTTAAAAGTAATTCTAAAGGTGAGCACAAATTCTTAAAAGCAGAGACTAATTTCATACTATTGTGTTCTTAGACAACTAAACTACATTCAAAGTATTTTCATATTACATTTTGGCAGATGCTGCTGGCTCTACTTAAGATAAATAGGTTTTCTAAAACACGAGACTGAATATATTTACACACGGCCTAATAATGTAGACACGCAGGGTTGCCAAATGATTTGTCAAATAACTATCTTTACCATATGCCTTAAAACATGGCAAAATCCTGCCAAGCAGAAATTCTTTTCATTGTGGACTACAAAGAAACCTGCCAGGCGAGGCTGTGAGCCACCCTTGTCTGCAGGAGAGCATTCTCTTGGCTGCAATTAAAGAAACTCCTGATTATGTGCCCCCGATGCCAGTCAGCATGATTAAAACAGAATATAGCTAGGAATAGAAGGGCTGCATATTGGTTTTGGCAAAACTATCACCCTAAAAAGGTAGTGTGAATTTCATTATTTTATAAAACAAGTATCTTGGAAAAGCTCCATGTGGAAATCAAATGCTTATCACTGGAATCAGGGAAAATGGTACTGTGAGGAATCAGAACCCTCTCCTTAACAGATTTGGTTCCATGCTTTGCCCTGAAGATCTAAGGCAAGCAGTGCTGAACGTGGAGAGACAAGAACGGAAATATAAATCCTGCTCAGCAGTTTCTCCTTATAACCATTGCATCAGTAATAATTTAAGTCTATTTCCTTTTGCATTTAGCTATCCGACTGTTATAAAAAATGTCATAGGGCGTGTTCACGGGACTAATGGAAACATACTTTACCTAATCTTGGTTTCTATCCCTCAAACATGTGGAAGACTGGCCTGCACTTCTCGGAATCCCTGCACTCCTCCATTAGCACTCCTGCAGAAAAGCCTGAATTCTGGCTAAATTCCCCCTGTATTTGAGGACCGTCTGAATATTATTTTCAAAAATTATGAGACAGCAAAATAGTCAATTAAGACCCTATTTTTGAAAGCAAATTAAATATTGACAGTAAGGGGAAAGATAACATTTTGAGAAGTCAGCTTCATTTTAGACGACTTTTTAAAATGTTGGAACTAGGTTTTGAGACGGTACAGACTGGTGATGCTGGGATGCGTTCCAGCTTCACAAAAATGAGAGGGAGGAATTAGAAGTCATGGAAAAGTACAGGAGGTAACCACAGAAAAGCCAAATCGCTAAGGTACCTTTCCAGGATCGCTGGAAAGTATCATATTAAAGCTTCTTCCAAGAAGATTTTCTGAGAATCACAGTTTGGAAAGCCTATAACTGTGAGAAGCATTTGCGAGCAGCTTGAGGAAGAAAGGCAGGTACACTGTAGATTAAAGGAACCCTTGAGCAGACATGCTGACTTGGTGTAATACAGAAGTCCCCAAATGGCAAATCATTTTTTTCTGATTGGGGGCAATTAAAAATGTAATACAAATATTCAGCAAAGGGGAATTAGGAAGCCAGCCTGGAGAGCACGAAGAACGAGGGTTCTCATGCCATCCTTGTCCTGCATATGTGGACACAGTGACAACAGAAAAAATGCCATGAGTGTTAGAGCTATGTGTCCCAAAATCCGGTTGCTTCTTTTCCTTCACTCTTTTTTTTTTTATTTAAAAGAGAATAAAACAAAAGGGGGCAGTACAGAGCAGATCAGAAGAGGACAACATCTTAAACTTTGTCCTGCTTTGCTTTCATCTTCCAAAGTCGCTTCACTTTGGGACAAGGCTTTTGGGAGAGTTTCCTAACTCATCAGCCAGCAGCCTTCCCTCTGTCCTCCTCCCAGCCCTGAAGGGATTTTCCTTAGGGCACATTGGACTGCAATGCTCTCTCCCTGCATCTCGGACTGGTGCTCCATCGCACTCAGAATAAACCTAACTTTTTATTTTGCAGGCCAGCCCCTGCCTTGTTTTGTGTCTGCTTCCCTCACACAATCCTCTTTTTCGCGCTATGGCTGCCGTTCCCAGGCGCTTGAACCACCACTCTGAGCTCCAGACCTGCTTACAGGAATGCATTTTTCTTCTACTGCTTAATATCAAATCCGTTGTTCTCTTGCCTAACCCCAAGCCTGCTGATGACCTGCCCTGGGCTCTCACAGCACCTCATGCTTATTCTGATAGCACTGAGATGCCCTGTGAACTAGTCTGTTTCCTTCATTGGACTAAAATTCTTGACACCATCTGTGTCTTTTCCATGCTCCTACATATTAGAAAGTGCTCATCAAATGCATAAATGTTGAGTCAACCTATACACAATGTAGGCAGTTTTCTGGGTCAACATGCAAACTTCCTGGCCCAACACACAAAGCATATGGTACAAAGTAGATGGAATTGACCTGTGCCTTATTGGACTAATGGAAAAGAAACAAAAGAAAGTAAAGGCAGAGGTGTGGAGTATTGGTTAGAAGAGAGTTGCAGAGAGATGTAACAGAGGGCTGGGGGAGGACCCTCCAGAGAGGCAGGAGCCAATGGTGCATTCTCAGAAAAACTCACCAAATGGATCTCAATCGACAGGCACAGCTGTACAAGTATCTCCCTTTCTCAGGAGACTAAATGAGACACATGTGTAATCACCACAGTTTCAAAACACAACACATGAGCATGCTGCAACCTATGGGCATCTGTGTCAAACAGGAAAAGTGGCATCTGCACCATGCTCTGCTTAAAGCCAATCTGTATCAAATTTGCACAAAATCCTGCTTGTTTGCTTTTTTCTTTTGATATGTAATAATCTGAAGGAAACTGTTCTGCTGTATCCCAATTAAGGACCTGGGTTTTTCTATTGGATTTCAGCTATGCCCACCATTTCTACCCCGGAAATGTGATCATATGTTCATAATCATTCTTCCCATTTGCTTACAGTAAGGTCTGTGACCTCCCCGACCCTAAGAATTCCTCTGTGACTCACTCTAAGAAGCCCTGAGTGACACCAGCTCTGGAAGCCATGTGAAACTGGGCAAGTGGAAATCTGCACCTTCAGACAGAAGACAGGAAATAGTGCAGGTAGTATTAGGGTTTACTATCGTGTAACAGGAGTAGAGGACAGGCTGAATCTTTTCCTAATGTCCTTCAAATTCCATCTCACTTAAATAACCAGAATTTCTGTGGTTCCTGCTTTGGGGGATAAAGCAGCAGAGGGTGGAGTCCAGGTCCTCAAACAAAGCTACCTGGTGATGGACCTCAGACCTCGGTTCTTAGCAATGAGACCAGAGGTAGGGATTCCTGGGCTTTCCATTTCCTTGGCTGTAAAGCGAGACAACAGTACAGTGTGATAGCAAAGATATGGTAAAAGTAAATGAATAAATGTGTAAAATCTTCAGATCATAGGTGGCTAGCACCAAAGGAAAACCTAATAACGTTACTGTAGTTGTTGCTACTTGTGTTGATGATGTTACTACTGCTGTATTTATTATTTTGTGAACCAGTTGTCCTACAGTGAAGCATCAGGAAAAGGCTTTCTTGTGAAAGGAAATTTAAGCGGCAAAGGGTGTATGTGTGTGAACTTTATAGAGCTAAGGGCAGATGGGGACTCCTAGAGATGACAGAAACCATGATGTGTTCAAGAAATGCAGCGGAAACCTGCCTAGCAGGTGTGTTGAGAGTGGGGAAGAAGTTACTGGGCACTCAAATTGGAGTGTGAAGTGGAAGTCAGATGCTTTACGGTGTAGAGGATGATGTCCAGAGATTTTGATCTTTATTTCAGTGTTAATGTGACGTATTGAAATGAGGTAAGCTACAGTGCTGGTCAATAACAAAAACACTAGTGATAGTGTGCCACCTGGAATATACAGACTAATCTTGCTATGAAACTTGAGGGGGAGAGATCTGATGTGACACATGGACTAGGGATCTCTTCTTCAAAGGAGAGCTGGTGATGGTGTCAGTTATAGCAATACTTTAACTTGGACTTGGGAATTTGGTTTGCATCTAAAGCCAACTTAGAACCACTTGAGCTATCTGAAAACAGAGAACATAAGAGAGGGTAAAGAACCAATCACGGGGTACACCTGGGGATTGCATTCATAAGGTCCCACAGAGCCCAAGGCACACTTGTGTAAAACATAGAGTATCCTCCCGAAAGAGAAGAACAGAGCTGATTACTCTAAAAGATTGAAACTTTTTCTGTCACTTAAGATGTAAGATAAAGTACATAAAGAAATATTTGATAAGCTTTATAGTTTGGACCCTTGTTTAGAACTCTTAATTACAACTGGTATAAGTGGAAGAAAAATGTAAACATTCTCATAGAAATTTACTTACTAAGGTCAGTATATTTTGTAAGGCAAGAGTTCTGGGTTCAAAAGTAAGATCTAGATGACACATATGATTTTTTTTCAGTTTATGAATGACTTTATTAGAAAGCACAACCATCATTCAAATAACTCACCTCCTCCAGCTCTCAAAATACACAAACACACACACACACACACACATACACACACACAGAAGCACTTGGCTGAGCATCTCAATTCGTAGTCACAGTCAAGTTTCCATTTTAATTTAGCTTCTTCTTCCTGGTAGCTGTGACTTGAGACAAATCCTCCTTCTGAGTTTTAGAGCTCTCCTCATCATAGGTGGGAAATGATGACAGGTAAGGAATATTTTGCAAGCTTTGGAGAATAAAGTGTGACTGTCAGGACCCTGTAGGATAAGAAGATCTGCCTCTCAGCCCTTTGCCTGGTTCCCATGTCACTCACCCCCTGTGCTTGCCTTCGGCTGGCCTCCATATGCCCTCCCTGGGCCAGTAAACTCTTCCCATCATGCATTCCTTCATTTTTTGCAGTGTCTGAGCCTGCACTGAAGAAGTGGATCACTTCTTCTTATCCTATTTTTTTCAACATTGCTGAAATTGTTTCTTTGATTTTACATATACATTTTAAAAAATATTTTCTATAGCTACCAAAAGTTTTGCTGTTGTTATAGGAACTTCTTCAGGGCTACCTATCAATTACCAATTACAGAAAACCCTACTGAAATCAGAACTGCTGGTAAGTTCCGGAAGGGACCAATACAGGATATGAAGAATTATCTTCTTAGTTATGCAAGAAGGATTGATAAGCTAGAGTGGCTGCCAAGGTTAAATGGAAAGAAATAGTCAAGAAGACAAAGGGTTGTTTTCTGTTTAGTTGCCAGGGTCCTAGAGCGGACATCACTTCTGTACCACCTGCCTCCATGGCAGCCCTTCAGGTGGCCCAGCATCTGGCCCAGTGCACAATGGGTGACACAGCTGAAGGGTAAAACACATTCGCAAAGGGAGGCACCGGGAAGTCGGTGCTTCTTGGCTTTTTCCACAAGAACAACCTAATTACATCTCTTATTTAATTTCCTATAATTCAAAACATAAACTGCAGCGAGCTAACAGATTTCACAAGGCAATGTCCTTGTTTCGGTGGTGCAGTGAGGATCCGTGCTGGAATAATGGGAGGTTTCACTTCATTACACCACCATTTGGTCATTGTAACATTCTGTAGAAAATTTACGGGACATATGTCATTAAAAGAAAAATTCACTACATGCTTATATGATGTTCAGACCTTTTGAAGCAATCGTGTGGGGGCCTGAAGTGTGAGCTCACTGACTGAATTTTATTTTTATTGAGAATCGATGAACTTCAGTGTTTTTTAAGTTACTTTACACTGTCAAGAGAAAATGTTTTTATTCATCACAAATTATTTATATTTAAAATATGAATGATTTTCATTCATTACGGTGTCATAAACAGTGGTCAATTGTGCACAACAAATAAATTTTTAGCTACCAGGCTAATAAATGCTAGATGCACACACTTAAAGTAGTTTATAGTCTATACTGGGTCATGCACCATGTAATTATAGAATTATATTACTGAATGGTTTTATTAATCAAGCTTTTTTGAATTAAAAATGTAATCTATATTCATGTTAGGAAGTCAAGCTGTGTGAAGATGACACAATGAAAGGAATTCTTTCTCTACATTCATTCAGCATGCAGTTCTCTAGCTGGAAAGACAGCTGAGGATCTAAAGGTAATGGCTATTTACAGTACAGTTCCTACATGCTAAAAAATGGTTTAAAACCTCACTAACTCAAGCTAGCTGAAGGCAAGGTCACTGTGACTTGATGTAAAGCCTGACTTATGGTATATTTTAAAAGAAATACAGCTTTACTACTTTAGGCTCTCATGAGTAAGTGCTGACTGAGGAGGAGGAGGATGGACAGAGCATTCATTTCAAAATATCCATCTGTGTTTTACAAACAGGATTTACCAATATGAATGCTTTGAGTGTCAAGCTATTGATACTGTGGTGTTTTGAAAATAGTTTGCTGCCCTTCATAGCTAACTATGCTAATTGTTTTCCATGTTTATCAAATTTCATTTCACAGAATGCACAGAAGTAAATTCCAGCTCTCCAGCCCAGCTTGCGTTCATGTCCCTTCGCATGTCACACATGTCAAAGCGCAGTACTGGCCTGACATAGATGCCTTGCTTGATTTTTATTGAGGACAGCAGGCATGACCTGAGAAAATCCTTGTGGAAGTGTGAAGACCTCATGTGTGCTTATTCTGAAAGATTATAAAAGGTTTTTAATTTGATCTTGACAGCTCCTTGTGAGGCAAGCATTAAGGACTCATCTCTAAATGAAGGCAATTGTTTTTAGGAAATGTTGGGCAATTGCGATTTGGAAAGGACATTGATTAAGATGGATGAGTCTCTATGTACAAGGTACAAGTTGTAGGCCAGTTTTGAAAGTAAACTTTTAAAACTCAAAGACAGTAGGGTGTAACAGGAGGCAATGGGAGTATACTGTTTCAGAATTCTTATGTGACTCAAAACTGCTTTGCTATTTAATAACAGACTGTGATAAATTAAGCATGCTAATGTAAACCCAATAGCAACAACTAAAGACAAAATAGAACAGTAGAAGAGTAATATAAAAATGGACATATAATTAAGTATATTTTATTAAAAATTCAATGCTATAAGGTAAGAAGAAAACAATAAAGAAAAAAGACAGAAGCTGCAGAACAGTACGGCACACCAGTTCAATAATCACAACCCAGGTCGATGACTGTATTGTGTGAAGTCTAAATATTCTTAAATTAAAAGCAGATATTGTCACATTGGGTTTCAAAAAATAAAACCCAACCATATACTTTTATTTTCTCAAATATATTTTATTTTTCAATAACTCGAAAATAGAAGTTATACTGTGTAAACCTGAATCATAAGAAGTCTGCAATATCTGGTTAATTACACATAAAATAGACTTTAGTACAAAACATTCCTAATCATCATATGTAACAATGCAAGCATCGAGTTTAAGGTGTTTGCAAGTTATTCGAAAACTTCAAAATACGTGAAGAAAAAACTAAGCTGTGAAATAAGGAGTAAATCAATAATTATACTTGGGAATTTCAACATCCTTCTCTGAGGAAACAGTAATTAGTAAGAGGGAAGATCCCTGAGGAAATATCATATTTAAACAATGCTATCAAGCCACTTGATCTGACTGATAATTATGCAATAGAGTACTCAACCATAGCAGACTTTACATTCTTATCAAGAATACATGGATCGCTAAAATGCACTGAGCATAACAGAACTCTCAACACATTTAAAGTACCTGAAATAATACACAGTGTATTTTCTTACTACAAAAATCAAATTTAAAATAAATGATAGAAGTTTCTTCATACATTCACAAAAATCTATAAATAGGAAAAAATACAGTAATTTTTCTCATGGAAATGATCAATGCTTAAAGAGAAGCTTAAGCTTCAAATGTTCATATTAGAGAAGGAAAAAAGTTTAAATTTAAGGCCCTTTGGAAGGAAATAATAAAGAAAAATCAATAAGATAAAAAAACTATAAAGCTGTTTTTAAAAATAATTAATAAATTTGACAATCTTGCCAGACTTAGAGAAAAAATACAAAATACTCAAATGACCAGTTTCAAAAATGAAAAAAAGAAGCAACCTATGTTTTATAAGCAATAAAACTTTAACTAAGAAATATGACAACTTTATGACTTCCTGGTTAATTAATTCTACCAGACAAATTCCAAAACTTGTACAGAAAAAAAAACCCCTAAATGGTCATATATCTATTAAATAAATTGAATTAATAATAAATAATTAACTACAACCTCAGTGGAATTTCTTATAACTTCTACCAAGTATGCATGAAAAATGAAACACAATTATCAATAATGAACACAATTATCAATAACTTAGAAACTAGGAAATAGAAAACTTCCTAAATTCATTTTATTAGATCAAAACTACCTTGACATCAAGAACCAGAATAAGACACTACAACAAAACTACATCTGCGAAACCAAATAATAGCAACAAAGTGCAGAAAAACAATTCAGGGTTGGATCAGTGGTAAAATGCTTTCCTAACCTTTCCAAAGCCTGAGTTTAGTGCCAGCACCATATAAAGGGGAAAAAGAAATCCTTAGCAAATCAAATCCAACAATACTTGGAAAATTTCAGGATTGCAAATTAAACATTTCAAAATAAATAAATATTTCACTCTATTTATAGAAGAAGAAAAATTAATGGTACAGTCATCTCAAGAAATGTAGGAAAACTTTCTACAAAAATTTTAAAAAGCTACTCATTATTAATAATCCTCAGTAACTTGGAAATAGAAGAAAACTTCTTCAATCTGATAAATGAGATCTTTCTTAACTTAATAAATGAGATTTATGAACTCTAATGAAAGCCATCATTAAGGCTGAACGACTAAGCACTTTCTTCCTAGAATTAAGAAAAATGCCAAAATGTTTGCTTTCATCATTCTATTAGTATTATTGTTAATACCCTAGGTAATATAATGCTGTAAGTAAAATAAAAAAAAGACAGATTTAATAAGAAAAAAGAAAACTTAATTTACAAAGATCACGTGTGAGTATGTAAAAAATTTTGGGAAATCTACAACAAAGCTACTAAAAGTAATAAATAAACTTAGATAGTTGTAGTATACCAAGTTAATTTGTCAAATCAACTTTTTATTGACTTTATCAATCAATAAATGTTGTTTATTGTTCATATACAACATTGGAAAACAAATTTAAAATGCAATAACATTTAAACATTAAAAATGTGAGCAAATTTAACCAGAGTGCTAGGGAAACTCAAGAAAAGAATAGTCATTAATGCAAATGGTTGGAAAACTATGTATCTATACAGAAGAGGGAAATATTTCCCCCTGCTCCATATAAAAATATGAATTCAGTAGAGCATAAATATAAGTGAAAGAAAAATCAATAACTCTAAAAGAAAGTGTAGGAAAAAAATCTTCTTGACCTGTTCTTGAATAACACACATAAAATATGAACCATGAAAGACTAAAACTAATATATTGAACTTCATAAAAATTAATGTCTGTTCTACAAAAAAGTTAATGAAATGAAAATGCAAGCCAGTTTGTGAAAATTACTCTCATTCTTATATCTGAAAATTGATTTATATATAAATTCTTTTAATTCAATAAATCAAATAGCAACATAAAATATACATAAGTTTGAACAAGTAATTCAGTAAAGGAAGTATATAAATGGTTGATAGCAATATTAATGGCCAGAAAATGTAAGTCAAAACTACCACAAATACTTGCTTGAATAGCTAAAATTAATAAGACTGAATAAGCAAAGTTCTAGAATAGGAGAGAATGTCCATGCATTGCTGAGAGGAATATAAAAGGTCATAACCACCTCAGGGAACTTTTGGCCAGTAAAACATATAAATTCTATGTGTTCCAACTCATAGATATCCATATAAAAGCAATTAATACTTCTATAATGACTTCCACAATAGCAGCTTTATTTCTAATAGCCAATAAAACTGGGAACAATGTCAATGTCCATCAACAAGTGAATGCATAAAGAAATTATGGTACATCTATATGATGGAATTTAATCAGTAATGGAAGGGAATGAGCTATTGTTGCAGACGGCATTATGAATTCATCCCAAATGTACTATGCTGGAAAGAAAGCATCAGTGTGGAGAAGCCTGCATACTGTAGGATGGCAATTAGCACTAGAACAGAAGAAGTTAATTTATAGTGACAGAGAAAAATCAGCCATGGCCTGTGGCATGGGTGAAGTCAGAATTAGAGAGTGTTCACTGAAAAAAGGTATTAGGAAATATTTTGGAATAAAGTAACTGTTACTGGAGTTTTATTTGTGAGAGAAGTTAAATATAACAGAACTACTGAAATATAAATAGTAAATAACGATCAAATGAATGCACTTTATACTTTGCTTATGCCTCAACAAAATTGATTAAAAAAACAAAAATAAGCCTGAAGAACCTCTAGTATAAGGTAAATCTACTGGATTCCTTATCAATAATGATAAGTGATATCTTTTACAGTGATTTCATCTACATGTCTTCAAAATGTTCCTCTATTTTTCTCAAAGCCAACAATCCAGATATTCTTAGATTTACTTGGGAAATTGTTATTCAGCAAATACAATGTGCCACATATGTACATAAATCTTGCTTACATGAAACAAGCCAAATAAGTATATATAAACTTTTACTGGATTGAAGAGCATTTGCCCAAAATTTATGCCCTTCTGGAACCTATGGATGTGAATTTATGGAAA
>PVJX010013025.1:0-48603 GCA_004027295.1 Dolichotis patagonum | reverse complement strand
ATTTCTGGTTTGAATTTCTCCATAGCTTTCCCTATTTGCATATTTATTTCATTTGATATCATTTCAGACATTTCAGGTGTATGGCTTCTTTTTTCTTCTATGTACACAGCTTCTAAGCTTTCTTGGGGAGGGCTAGGGCTTTGAGCCTTCCTTTTGGTCTTTCCTTTTGTCATTTTTCTATATTTCCTTACTTTGAGCATTGTTCCAAATCTTTCTCTGCACATGTGTCAAATTACCTGTTACACTGTCAGTTCCTGGAGGGACAGTGGCTCCCCCACAGGCTCTTGGCTTCCTTACAGCATCCTAACTCCCCTCTGTGGGCTCCTGGCTCCCTAAGTTGTAAGGCAAATACTGGGTGTGGCCACCCTGGAGCCTGTGGAATCTCAAGCAGGCCAGGCCTCCGTGCTTTGTCCCAGGCAGGTCTCCAAGAGGTTCCCTGAGAGTGAAGGGCCTACAGGTCCCAAAGAGTCAGGCCAGAATGTTGGTTTCTGAAAAGTTCCCTTTCCCAAACAGACCTGGTCAAGATGCCAGTCTCAACAATATTCCCAATCCAAACAGCCCGGGCCACTCTGCAGGTCCGAGAGTTTCGCGTCCCAAATAGACAGGCCGAGATACTGCTTTCTGGGAGACTTCCTGGATGTGAAGGGCGGGGCTATGGGCCCAAACAGACCTGGCCCAGATGCAGATCTCCAGGCAGTTCCCTTCGGATGAAGCGTGGGCCTACCAGTCCCAAACAGTCGCGCCGAGATGCAGGCCTGCGCAGACTTTCGATCCAAACAGCCCAGGCCACTCTATGGGACCGAGAGTTTCAGGTCCCAAAGAGACAGGCCAAGATGCTGCTTTCTGGGAGACTTCCTGGGGGTGAAGGGCAGGGCTACGGGCCCATATAGACTTGGCCCAGATGCTGGTCTCCAGGCAGTTCCCTGTGGATGAAGGGTGGGCCTACCAGTCCCAAAGAGTTGCGCCGAGATGCAGGTCTGTGCAGACTTTCCATCCAAACAGCCCAGGCCACTCTGCGGGTCCGAGAGTTTCGGGTCCCAAAGAGACACGCTGAGATGCTGCTTTCTGGTAGACTTCCTGGGGGTGAAGGGCCATTTCTTTAGTTTTTGCCCTGTATGCTCTCAATATTCAAAATCCATCTCCTTATGTAGATGATAAACTGATTTTCATTTCTCAGTGATATATATTCCATTTTTATGATTCTGTTTCAACTGACATTTCATAACAAAAACTATTATATATAGCATTTAGAAAGTGTTTTTATAAGGAGGTGAACATTTTGTCAAATGCTTTATTCCATTATTACATGTGATTCTTTTTTTTCTTTCAGATTTTTACTTCAAATGTTTTAGGGTACATTAGACATTGCAACATAGTGCAAAACATTTCTGGTCACTCACCACCTCGCTTTCTCCAATGATAATATCTTATTTATTCACAGTATATTATCAAAACCAGGAAGCTGACATTATCATAATATTATCAAGTTGAATATAGATCTTATTCAGATTGCATAAGTTTCTGCATGCCTTTTGAGTATACATAGTTCTATGAGTTTTATCATATGTGTCTATTATTATTACTATCTTCACAATAAAATATCCAAATATTTTGGCTAGGAAAATGGGTCATGAATCTGGCCTATTTATACTTTTATTTGGTCAATACAGTGTTGATAAACATTCTTTTGGCCTACTATTTCTTACTATTAGTTTGGGACAGAGGGTGAGTTTAGAACAAAGAGGTTAGGCAGAGAGATAATGCATTTATGTGGATGAGAGTGTATGGTGGCTTTGGCACTGGTAGTGAGTAGAGTTAAGGAATATTGTGTGGACTCTATATTGTTTACCTAAGAAACAATAGAATTTGCTGATAAATTTCAGTTGGATGTGAAGGAGTATGACAACTCTTCATTTCTGACTTACGACACAGGACGGGTGAAAAGCAATTCAATGGCATAAAGAAAAGTAAAGGAGGGACTATAGCAATCTGGAACTGAGTCCTAGAGATTTTTGTGGAATAACCTAATGAAGAAGTCAACATGAAGTAGACATGAGTCTGGAATACACAGGAAAGACAAAGACTGTGGGTTTCCATTTGGAGGAAGCTGATTAAATGCAAAAATAGAATCTGACTTCATGTAGGAAATTGTTTGCTATTAAAAGTTTTGGTTTGTCAGAGACATCTTGTTTTAGTTACAACTTACTCTTTAAGACCTGTATCTTCCTCATTCATGAGCAGTAGTATTTTTTAAAATATAAAGTGGAATGAGTCTGATTCTTTGTGTTTCTTGCATCCAGGGAGTGATAAGTATCCAATTACATGATGCTCTCTGGTGGAAAATTTGCCATCTAGTGAGTTTTTTTTTTTAATTCTCATAACTTTAGAGAATTTATTTCTGTTTTTTCAAAAAGGTAATAATATCTTCCCTAGTGTATTTAATTACTCTGTGAAAAAAGGAAACAATACATGTTAATTCCATTTAATAGACAAAGTTCTATAAAAGTGAGACCACCAGAAAGTAGATGTTCCTATCTAACTGGGATCAAGTGTTTGAAGACCTCAGAGCATGGGGTTGAAGGAAGGCATACAATGAGCAAAGCTGTCTTTGCATCAAGCAATTGAAGGGAAATTTAGGCCTAAACTGCTTGTGATCCAAGACTTCTTAGTCCTAAATTGTTCAAGAGGCACCATTATAAATTCCAAGAGCAAAAGGAGAATACATTAAGAATGGGAGAAGTAAATTTTGAGACATTTCATTCTTCACTAATTTGCCTGGGGTTCAAGGTAGGGTAAATAGAGAAAGCTTCCCTTCCCAGCATGCTTCCCTGTGTGGCAATACATTCTGGAAATGATGTTTTGGATTGTGAATTCCATGGCAAAAAGAAACTGCTTTTAAATAGTTCGACATGTAAAATAAAATATATTAATTAAATATGATTTTTATGTTAGGTATTAAGAATGCTTTTTAAATATTATTTATCTGCATCAATTCAGACTGATATCTACATCTACATATACATATAGATATATAGATATCTGTATTTATATATACAAAAATTTGTTATATAGCTGTATCTATATATATGCATACATATCAGATGTATATATGTAATACAGATATATTGATATATATGTGTGTATATAAATCTATACCTGCACATATTTTATAGATATGAAAATATCTATATCTCAATGTATTATATAAGTATATTCTATGAATATTTGCATAAATTTTAAGAATGGTTTGAATTGCAGTTATTCATTAGATTTAAATTTTTTTTTAATTTGAAAGAAAATAAAACAAAAGGGGGCAGTACAGAGCAGATAGATTTAAATTTATAAACAATTCTCATAGGTCTTTTCTCACACTAAGTTCTTTTTTTCTAGCACTCTCAAGTGTGGTCAAAGAAATATATGTGACTATTCCAGATTTTTCTCTCAAAGCCAGGCCCATTCTGGGAGCTCAGACTCACTCTTCCAAATGTTTACTTAGCATTTCCTCGTGGGTGTTTCAAAGACATCTCAAAAATGAAATAATGTTCTCTTATCTAACCTGATCTTGCCCTAATAGAAAAAGTACCCAGAATATAGGTATGTTGCATGATCCAGGCACTACATAGCAATGAATATGACCTCATCTCCCTGTATTGGGATCCAATGAGCCAACATTAGAAGTAGAAATGGAAGTATTTACACATATATTCCTTGTTTTATGTCTGTTTCATACTGAGTCCTGCCAGTTGCATATCAGCTGATCTCTCTTCTCACTCCGGCTATATAGACCAAGCTAAAGTTTTGTTTACTCTACCATTTACAAACTCCAAAGTATACTTCTCATATCTGCTTGGCACTTACCTAAGCCAATCTCTTCAAAACCATACATAGTCTTTTGAAACATATCACACACACACACACTTTTCCTGCTTAAAATCCTTCAGTGGCTTTTCATTGCTCTCACTTTAAAACTACACTTTTTACATATATCTTTAAGTCCCCGAATGATCTGACCTTCATATATCTTTATATTCCTACCTTTCACTATTCTTTATCTTTTATCTCTGCATTCCAGTAATATTTTCCTGTTTAAGTTATTCAAAGTGTCTTAGTAACTCTTACTTATCTTTCCTTTATTACTTTAAATCTTGCTTTTTCTATAAGCCCCTCCTTAATTTCTCAATAATATATATTGAATTTTTTATTATGTACCTTTATTAATTGAGCTTCATAGAATATGCTCCATATGTTAGTGTAATATTTTACTCAATAACCATCTTGTCTAATCCTCTACATGTTTTTTAATGATAGAGATTTAATCCGTCATTTTCAGTGCTGTATCTTCATCTAGGACACCATATCTCACACACATCAGGTACATAAGTGGTGAATACTGACATGCTAAGCAACATACCATCTACACGTGTCAGGACTTGTGCAGACACTGTCAGTCATGGCCTGTCAACCTACTATATGGCAATGGCAACTGCACATAATTCCATTATACACTTGCAGCTGTCTATGACTTTTTTGCTCAGTGATATTCTCTGGTTACAGCACCATAGCTGCCAGAGAGGCAGCCAGAGATGTTGGAAATGTAATAATGCCCTTAATGCTTTAAACTAATGAGGGATGGGAATCTCAGTATACCTTCCACAAAGATTTTATGAGGACCCTCAGTGGGATTGACTCCAACTTCCTACTGTAGAGTCTTGCTCATTTATTCACCCTTTCCAGACATACCTCTTTTTATTATGCTTTACTTTATTGTGCTGCACAGATAATGACATTTTTTAAATTAGCAAATTTAAGTTTTGGGGTAGCTCTGTGCTCAGCAAGTCTATATGTGTCATTTTCCTAGTTGTTCTGGTGATTCTTAGCATATTTTAGCAATGCAGTATTTTAATTAAGATTTTTACCTTTTTAAGACATGTTACTACACTGTTAATAAATTTAATGTTAGAAGTAGGCATAACTTTTATATTCATGGAGAATCCCAAATAATTTTTGTGACTCACTTAATTGTGTTATCAAATATAATGGTTTAGAGCCAAAACTACAGCATCGCTGAGGTGTGCCTCTATGAACTTTTTCTCACTTTTGTACTTTTAAAAGTACTTTAGTACTTTCTGACATCACCTCCCAAATAAACTTCTTATATGTATATTATCATCTCAGGTTTGTCTAAGAGCAACTTTGACTAAGACACAGCCAAATTTGCCAAATTCCAGGCACTATTCTATTGGCAGTATGTACATTTATGCTGTTCTTAAAAGAATGCATTTGCCTTAGAATATATAAGTGGCAACTACCAAAGATTTTGATAAAATCCAGTTTTTAGTTAGAAAACTTTTAACTAGTGTTTAGTAAATGTTTTCTGTATTATAAGAGTAGGAGGAGGGATAAATGGATACAAAGTAAATGGTGGAACCTTGACCTAATTAAGTTTAGGGTAAATGAATAGAAAGTAAATGTTTTAATCTTGACTGAATTAAATCAATGATTTTATTAAACATTAAACAGTTTAGAATATGAAACTTTGTATTTCCAGGTGCTGGTTTTGGCTAACAGCTGGTAATTGTGACCTGAGAAACTAGGAACAGAAGCTAATAATTTGTCTCCTGATTGAACTGTCCATTCCTCCTAAGTATTAAATGGGTATATAAAATGTGACTTTTTAAAGTCAATTCTTGTATTTTGCAATGGGCATTAAATTAAAGTCACACAAAATAGCCTATTTAAGAGGTCATCACCAGAGTTTATGAAGACTTTTTTTCTTGCTTTCAGAAATGTTTTAAATTTTCCTCTCTGTTGTTGTTTTAGCTCTCTACTTTTTTCAATTGAACCAATATTTATTAAGCAACAAGTACATGCTAGTGCTTATCAATTCTAGGTACTATAGAGATTTCAAACATTTTATTGAAATATGTAAATTTTACTGAAGAATATGGATAACTATTGTCATATAAATGTCTGTGTAAAATTGCAATGTTTAAATAAACAGAGAGAAAAATGCATGGCATTTTTGAGACAAATAGAGAGACTTTTGTAGAGAAAGACAAATTAGGGAGACTTTTGTAGAGAAAGAGCCTTCCACTTAGGTATTAAACTGTTATGCAGCATTGCTGTTGCTGTAAATAAGGTCACATGGAGTCTTAATCACATTCCTGTTGCTGAGACCTAGCACTCTGGAAAGGAAAGGGTTTTATTTGGCTCGGAGTTTCAGTCTATTGTTGGCTGGCTGCAAGCTAAAACAGGATGGCAGAGGAACACGGTGAAGGAAGAGATGCCTAACCTACAGCATCCAGGAAGCAGAAAGAAAGAAAGAAAAAGGAACAGGGACAAAAATACACTCTTCTGAGTTCTGAGCCTCCAGTGAACTGCCCCTTCTAACAGCACCCTGCCTCCAAACAAGAAGTTTTGGAGATATTTTTGTTTTCAACTGAAACACAGAATCTCTCATTGGATGGGGGGAATAATACAATTAATGCACAACTAGAAAGATGTAATCTGAACAAAGAGAAGAGGCCAGAACACATGAAGTATGTGTTTTCCATAATGGAAGGAGAGAGGGAGAAATTATGTAGGGTTGTGGAATGAATGCCAATTCATAACAATTACTCATTCTTTCATTAAAGGAGTAGTAATACATTCAGGGATGCGGATAAGTGAATTCTTTTATCAGAAATATTTGCTTATAATGGTAGAAATTTGGTTCTAGTTGGTTTAAGCAAAGAGGTAACTGACCCCAGCTGGTCTGAGTAAAGAGAAGTATGTCTAGAGTAGGCATAGTTGGGCTCTGAGGTTCAAATGGTGCTATATAAAATCTGCACATGCAGATATTCTGCATATTTTCTTTGCTCACATCAGTGCTACATTGTCCCATTGGAACTTACTAGCAAAGCACACATTGAAAGGTGAAGTTATCACGTGTTTTGAGACAACTCCTATACAGCCTTAAACTGAATGTGAAGTCCTGGGTATAAGGCAGCAGAGCTCATATACACCCGTGAAGTTGACTTGGTACAGGGCTATGGGACAGGCTGTTTTCAGTTATTCTGGGTCACTTGCCCATCACAGGAGACATGAGTCACAGTGAGAGCATTCAGACTGAAATGGAGAAGAAATGATTCTCCTGAGAATGAAAATTGGATTTGAGGCAAACAAATGCAGAATATGTTCCCTACAAGGATGGATGATCAGAGTATTTAATTTTTATTTTAATTTTTCTCATCCACAAAGTCCCAAGGAAAATCCAGCTCAAAAATAGGAGTTTTTTTTCTGCAAAATAATTCTTCATATTTTGCTTTGCTTTATGGTAAATTCATTTCTATTAGGAAAGAATAATCTTATATGTCCACAATTATTTTCAGAATTCATGCTAGTCAATAACAGTGAATACTGTTAAGTAGGTAATCTGGTGATTGTCTCTGAATGAAGATTATAGTGTCTGTAATGTCAGACCAAAAGCAAACTGCCTTTAGAATGCTGGTAATGATGCTTGGTGCCATGGAAAGGTGTTCCACTTGTATGAGTTGTTCTTAATGTGATTATGTGTATGTATCATTGTTATTTGTCCAAGATAAGATGCTAGAAAATACAGTCTCCTCGTTACTATTTCTAATATTAATACAAAGGATAACATAGGAAACATAATGCACAATTAATAAATATTTGCTAGCTGTGGAGGAGTGCCATATTGCGTGATTACTATTCCTTGGCTTTTCTTCAGAGTGGTTCTAATTTTCTTGGGCTTCTCTAGCTTATAAACCGTCATATTATAAGACTAGATATTTAGTGGTACATATTATGCCTAACAAATATTTATTGATAGTATTTCTGTTCAACTGGAAAATGGTAGCTACTTTGAAGACTGTGGTATCCCACAATAGGTCTAGAATTCAGAAGTGATTGGTCACTGCTGGTACAGTGACCCATACCTATACTCCCAGCTACTGAGGAAGCTGAGGCAGAAGGATTGCATATTTGAAACCAGACTGAGCAACTTAGTGAAACCCTGTCTCAAACTAAAGTGAGAAAGGACTGAGGATAGAGGTCAGTGATACAGTGTTTGTCTACCATATACCAAGGCCCTGTGCTTCAACTACAGTAATGAAGAATGCTAAACAAAACACAAAGGAGTGACCACCACGACTCAAGCTGATATTAACTAGGACATATAAAATTGTGTCATGTTATAATTTTGAGTGATTTGCCCAAATGTCCCTTACTGAAGGCTCGCCAAGGAACTCTGCCACTGAGCACTTTCCAGACGTTTGGAATGAGGTCAACTGTGGAAGGGAAAACTAGATCACGGCTTTCCCATGGCCAGTATACAAGAGGGTTTAATGAGAAAAAAGCTTCAGATGCACAGATTTCCCTGTAATTCCCTTTTCTAGTGTCTTTGCTGTTTCTTTTTCCGTCTGGATGCTCTTTCCCCAGCTATATAAACATAGTCACCTCTTTTGGGTTTTTACTTAAATATTGTCATCATGGTGAGGCTTTTCCTAGCCACAGTTTTAAAAATTAAAAGTTCTTTCCTCACAGTGGTATCCTAGGTCCCCTTCCCTGATGTTTTATGCTTTATTTTGTTTTTGCTTTAAAGAAATTATATCATCTGCAAAAAAAAAAAGACAGCCTCTTTAATAAATGGTGCTGGAAAAGCTGGCTTACCACATGCCGAAGACTAAAACTAGACCCGTGTCTCTCACCATGCCCCAAACTAAAGTCAAATTGGATCAGAATAGATATTGAAAAGAAACACTAAATCTCCTAGAAGAGAGAATAGGTAGAATTCTTGAAGATATAGGTATACAATTTTATGAACAAAACCCTGATTATGCAGGAAATATTACAAAGAATCAACAACTGGGATCTCAAATTTAAAAAAAATTGCACAGCAAAATAAATCATTAACAGAGTGAAGACATAACCCACAATGTGGAAAAAAATTGCTAGCTGTTCATCAGAAAAAGATCTAATACCCAGAGTATGTAAGGAATTTAAAATCAACTCCCCCAAATTTAAATACCAAATCCAAAAATGGACATCTGAAATGAATAGACCTTCTCAGATGAAGAAATAAAACCACAAATTAACCTATGAAAATATGTTCAATATCACTGGACATTTGAGAGATGCAAATTAAAGCAATGCTGAGATTCTGTCTCACTCCAGAAAGAATGGCTATCATCAAGAAATCAACCAATAACCAGTGCTGGAGCAGTTGTGGGGAAAAGGAACACTTCTGAATTGATGGTTTAGACTGATGCAAGCACTGTGGAAATTAGATGGTGATTCCTCAAAAACTAAAACTACGGGTTCCATTTGACCTAGCTAATCCTCTTCTTGGTGTTTTCCTGAAAGAATTAAAAGATTCATACCACAGCAATCTATGAAAACTCATGTTTCTAGCAGCACAGTTTGTAATAGCTAAATCTTGGGAAACAGTCCAAATGCCCATCAATTGATGAATGGACAAAAAAGATGTGGGTTTTTTTTTTTCCAATACAGTGAGTTACTACTCGACCATAAAGGAGGATAAACTCGAGACATTTCTAGGTAAGTGGATACACCTTAAAACTATACTATTAAGTGAAATAAATTGGATACACAGGTATAAATATTGTATTGTTTCTGTGTTGTGAAAAACTGAAAGTGTAAATAAGGACCAAAATGTTTAATAGATATTGTAAAACAGAAAGAAAATGATATTGTAAAACAGAAAGAAAATGTTCAAATGGGAAGGGGGACTAGGAAGAGGCAAAGCGGAAAAGGAAAGAAAGGAAGAGAAAGAAAACAAGGAAAAATGGAAACAAGGCTTTTGTAAAGGAGAGGAAGAGGGGTTGAAGGGAGTGTAGGGGGATGGCGGCAAAAAGAATGAAGAATTAATCGGTAAACAGAGGTATAGATTCTCTGTGGTGAACGTTATCATTATGTATACCTAAAATGTAACAATGGGACCAAGGATATAGCTCAGCAGCATAAGTGTCTTCCAGGCAAGCGCAAGGTCCTGAGTTAGATTCCACGTACCAAAAATAAAATAAAATAAATCAATAAACCATTTAAAAAGAGAATATATATTACTTATTAATTTTTATGTGTATGTTTCTAAATACTAGAATAAGTCAAATAATCCAAGGGCTTTTTTTTTTAACTTACTGGTATATTATAAGCTTCTGGGTAGTTACTGCTCCACATTATGTCTAACAAATATTTGTCCATCCTATTTCTGTTGAATTGAAAAGATTGTGACTCACTTTGAAAACCCACAATGGACCATGGATCATATCTATAGGATAACTACCTAACTGAACAATGATTTATCAGTCTTTGGAAAAATATTTTTCTAGAGAATCTTTGATTTGTATCCTTTGACCCTTTGCTTTAGATTTTTGAGAACATCTATCACCAAAAGTAATCTGAGTAGTCATTCTTGCAGGGGACTGGTTGTACCCATATCAGTCTGTTCTGGTTTAAAAGAGTTTAAAGACTGGACCAACAACTACTACTGAAAACAAAAAATTAAAAGATTGAATTGTGACATAATAGGTTACTTAATCAGCAATTTTTATAAACAGAACCTTATCCTTTATAGTGCAATTTTTGTTTTAACTTAGTCAGTTGAATTTACTTGGGAGGTGTTGAGACAGGGTCTTCATGTAATTCAGGCTGGCCTTGAACTCATTATGCATCTCAGGTTGGCTTTAATCTTCTAGCAATCCTCCTGTCTTAGCCTCCTGAGTTCTGGTATTATAGGCATGTACCATCATGCCCAGTTTAAATTTATTTTCTGGCATTATATTTATCCTTTTGATATGTCTTTTCATATATGGGGTTGTGTAAATTGAAATTAACCATAGGGATTGGGCTCCTAATAATGAAATTTGCTGAATATGATACCAGAGGAATGAAGGATAGTGCATGAAGTGAAGCAGGAGGTAGGAAGGGTGTTTTCTACCAGTAATTAACATGGGATTAGTGTGGACTACATACTCAGTCCCTTGATAAATGTTGCCTAAGTATGTACATGTAATTTGTTGGTTAATTTACACAATTATATATAATTTATTGTTATTATTTTAATAATGAAAAGCTGAGACTGATGGAGATTAAATTATTTGCAAACAGTTACTGAATTTGGATTTCAAATTGCTGAGTCTGAATTCAACTCCGTATCTTCCTTGACTCAAAGCTCATGCTCTAGCTAGTTACATTGTACTGCCTTAAGACATTAACATTTTCTAATAACATAAAGAAATGGAATTCATTGATTTTCAGTTCCTTAGAGGGGTGATAGGTGTCTCTTCAAGTTACATTTATTTAACAGGCTTTGAGCTTTTCAAAAATATTTTTATATTTTCTTCTGTCTCTGATTTTCTCTATACATAATTACACATACATCCAATTTTTTGTATTTTATTTTTAATTTTTTTTGCTAGAATCTAAAGGTTGAGTTTTTGATGTTTGAGAAGACTGACCTATAATTGCTTTCTGACATATCATTGGAATGAATGGAATAAATGGATATTTGTCAGTCTGTCTCTTTTCTCTTGACTGTAAATTGTTTGGAACAAGACAGCATTACTTTATTAATAAAAATTTGATAGTAATTGGGACAGGAGCTAGGCTATGTTAAAATGAAAAATAGCTTTTGATATGCAAATGTTTTCTTCCTTAGGAAAATTAATCACATACAGATGGTTCCAGGGAAATATTTAAATGACTTAAGGCAGCAGTCTATGAGGACCTTAAAAGCCTTCATACAAACTTGGTTCTAAAAGCATATTATTAGTCAGCTGAATAGACCTTCTGTGCACATTTCCATCTAGCACTTCATTTTCCAGATTTGAAAACTGATATACACTTCTTGTGCATAATCACAGTTAATAAGCAGAGGAGTGAGACATGAACCTTAATTTGGTAGTTCCATGCATATGGTCATTTATGCAAATTATATGGACATAAAATGTACTAAGAACAGAAACAGTTCCATATATAATATTCCATAAAACAGATTATCGCTGGATTGAATTATTGTAACAAATTCTTAATACTGTTTCTTTATGATTTCCACAATCCACAGTCTCCTGTAATTTGTGTGGTACTTTACTCTGGTTTCATTTAAAAAATGTGGAGATATAGTGTTCTGTGCTCTGCCATGCCTACTACCACTGTTACAAGTGATCCATAATTGAGCACCTACTGTGTGCCAGAAACTGTGATGAATACTCTTTATGCTTGTTTAGTGGGTAGAAAAACAGGTAATGGCTCCAAGTATTTTGAAAGGAAATATATTTAATACAGGGGATTCAATGCTTTTAAACTATTAAATGGACTCAAAGTATGAAACCCAGGAAAGGCTTTCATTGATTTTGTATTCGCTATACATTTTTACATGGTTAGAAAATTGAGATCATATATCTCATATATTATACCACATATATACTATATTATACCATATATATATATATATATATATATATATATATATATATATATATAGTGCAAAAGAAGGTGTTTCAGGGATATTTTCCTAGAAGTCACTATCAAACTTCATGCCTGCAAATGGCAACAGGATTGCTTGCTGCTGCTAGAGAAAGGACAGTGTGTTCTGGTTTTCTTCCATCTTCTAGAACTCATCCAGATTGGTAGATAATTATCTGCACCCAGTATACTGTTGGTAAAGGAATTTTAAAATTATGGTTCTGATCTCTGTGATAAAGGAGGAAGCATAGAAGATTGTAAGAAGGCTACCAATTCTCAGCAGACAACCTACAGCAGAATATTGATTGTGTCCTTTAATTCTTTAAGAAAGAATTACAGAAGATAAATCTGAAGTTTAGAAATGTTAAGGAACTTGTATAAATAGCCATGGAATACACATAGTCAAGTTGAAGTATGTTTAGTAAATTAGAAATACCCTTAAAAGCTAAAAAGCAGTAACGTAATTTGTTATTTGATATCTCAAAAAGGCACATGGAAGCAATGAGCAACACCAAGGACTTTAGTAAACTGTATTACTCCTATTTTATGATTCTGTGACTCTCTCTTTTGAACTATGAAACCAATGAGGATGTGAGAAGAATACTGGATCTAAGGTCATGCAGTTAGACACAGTAAGAAAAATAACTTAAAGTGAAAAATTCTCACTCTGGTATCTGGATTTAGTGGCCATGAAATCTGTGTTGTTGTTCTGGGAGCTCTACAAATATGATTATTTGTTAGGTACCACTCACTTTCATAACTGCTCTTTTGCTTATCCTGTGTGAAGACAATGTTTTACTTACTGTCACTATCATGAGAGGAAAAGAATAAAGGTCACATTGTATTTTAGACTGAATGCTTCAAACTAGAAAGCAAACAGCCAACTCTTGTGCTCTAGGAGGAAGTAAAGATACCCAAATGAATAGTCCTGCATTTCAGGGTAAGTGGAACCAAGAAAGCACAGATGAGGATAACAGAGTAGAGGTTTTGAATTATGCGAGGGATAGCCCCTCACTAGAGTCTGTAAGGAAGACACCGTGAGGGGCATAGGTGTTGTGAAAAGGATGGAAGTGTTGAGTGAGCAGACAGCACCCCAGAATCTGATCCCCATTTGAACCTTGTCAAAAATTACTCAAGTTCTGTGGATAAGTTGCACAGACACAAAACACAGGATTTGGATTAGATGATCACCAAGACTTCTTCCTGTTGTGGAATTCAGATTTGGTGGTTTGTGAAGCATTATAACAATATAGTGTTTACTCTTGCTTGCCATCAACTGCTGACATGTTCCTTCTGTGTTTGAAGCTCTCAAAGTTTCATAAGTTTGAAATACATGGCCAAATGATGCAATTTCAAAGTAATTTATTTAAGCACAGATTTTTCTTATTTCTAAGTACATTTCAATCAGGCAAATTTTTCAGTTTTAAACATTTCTGTATCTGTTGCTTACATTTTTGGTCCCAGTAGACAATTCCCAAGTTATTTAGAGGAAGAGATTTTTCTTTTTACAGATAATTGCTAAATTTGCAAGTTTATAGAATGCATATCAGTCAGACCAAAGAAAACTAATTAGAATGTAAGTTGGAAAAATAGCTGTGTCTGCTCAATATCTGATTATGTTGGTGTTCAAAGCTATACTTCCAGTTAGGTTGAACTACCTTTGCATTTTTCTTCATTGTAGTTTAAAACTGGTGGGCTAAAAAATCGTAACCATTTTAACCAATTCCCATCGAAGTGATTAATTTGAGGTACAGCTTATTCCCCTCCAAATTAAATTAATATAGTAGAAGAAATGGATCACTTTTTACCTGATAACTTTTAATTGCATCCAGTTTAACAAGCAAACATTACTTTAACGATGTTTCCAGGTTTATTATGGTGTGAGGTTGTGTGCTCCAGTTGCAGTATTAACTTGTCACCTTAGGGAATAGCTGCTTTAGACTTGTACATTTTGTCTTTTAAATCTGCTGACACATTCTCATACTGAGTAAGAGAACATGGGGTATAAAGCAGGATTTTTTTTTGCTACTTGGGTTTGAACTTGTGATCTTTCTGCTTCATACTTCTAAGTAGCTAAGATTACAGGTATGTACCACCATGCCCAGTAAAAAGGGCAGTTTTAAACTCCATATCTGTAAGAGAAATATGCTGTAATAGACAAGTAGTACTGGCACAAAAAAACTGGAGAGAGATAGGGGAAAGATGGTGGACCTATAAGTAGTAAGATATGGAGCCTCTCTGAGAGAGACAGCTCAAATGCCAGAATAGAACACCTTGGAGAGACCCAAATAGAGGGAGATGCATTCTCTCAACCCAGGAAGAAACTGAAGTCAAAGAAACTACTCGAATAAGAGGTCCCAGGGCTACCATTAGAGAAACTAAGATCGGCGACCATCGTCGAGCTGCCCAAATTTGTGCCCGAGATCGACTTGAGCGACTGAACCCGCACTGTTGTGACTGGCTTGAGTGCCCCTGAGTGTGGAGCTGAACAGCCCTGTGTGTGACTTGCCCGGAACCATCCCTGCACATGATTCACCCAGAGGCACTGTGAATTCCCTCCAGCTGCACTGAGGTCAGAGGTCGGGAGCCCAGCAGTTCTCAGGGACCAGCATCAACACACGGTGAGTGACAGGAAGAAGACCCTCCCATGAGAAAGGGGCAACCAACTGGATTACATGTTGGATTTGGGCAGGACAGCCCTAACTCCATAAGGAAGTGGCTTCAGTTGGTTGCTCCCCTCGTGGGGTGGATTGGTGGGATCTGCTTGGACTGGGCTGAGCCCCTGGCTGGGACCCAGTAAGTCGGTACAAATTAATTCCCTGAGCATGGCACACGCTGACACAGTGAAGGCCTGGAAAGGTTGACTGGGCCAGAGGGAAGGAGCCAGCACACACTGCCCTTGTTTGAACTTCAATCTCTGATAGCGAACTGCAGAGGTCAGAAGCCCCTAGCCTGCATGCTCCAGAAGAACCCTAAGCAACAGGAAAAGGGGCTGGGAATTATACACTTGTGTATAGTGTACAAAAACATGACAAGAGAGAGAAATAAGAAAAAAAAACCCATTCCCCAAACCTGAGAATTTTGATCCAGGGGAGGTAAATACAAAAGAGATTGAGGGCAGCAAACATGCAACATCAAACACAGAGTCAGCGTACATACAGAGATATCTTTGGGAACTCTAAATGAGATCAAAACTGAAATATTAATTCAAATTAACAAGAGATAAGTAAATTAACAAAAGAAAGGCTGGAAACCTCTCAAGAAGACACAGACAGAAGAATGGAGGAACACAAAAGGAGAGAAATGTTCAATGAATAATATTAAAAAAACCTAGAATTCATGAAGCAGATTCAAAGAGATTATCAGGAAACTAAAGATTCCATAGAAAGCTGGCAAAACTGCTTAAAAGAAACCAAGGATACACTATCAACAATTGAACCCAGGCTTGCAATGTGTGATCATGAAAGGGAAGATCTCTTAAAAATAACAAGGGAGCAGGTAGTAACCATACAAAGGCTAGAGGATGACAGAGGATCTATAACTTAAGAATAAAGCATGTGAATGAAGAAACAGGAGTCAAAACAGAGGAACTGCAAAGGCTAGTCACAGAAATTATTAAGGAAAACTTCCCAAACATAGAAAAAGGAAATGATATGCAGATGTATGAAGCATACGGAACTCCAGCCACCTACATCCAAAACAGAGCTACACCCAGATACATAATAATCAAGATCCCAGAAATTCAATATAAGAACAGAATATTAAAAGCCATCAGAGAAAAGAAACAGATCATCTATAAAGGAAAACCCATCAAAATCACAGCAGATTTCTTGACACAGACCATCAAGTCAAGAAGAGCTTGTAGTGAAGTAATTCAAGTCCTGAAGGAGAAAAAACTCCAGCCCAGATTGATGTATCCTGCAAAACTCTCTCTAGAAATTAATGGAGAAACAAGATGTTTCCATGATAAAAAGGAACTGGGAGAATTTGTGACCACCAATCCAACCCTACAAAAAATACTGAAGGACATTTTAGAGAGAGAGTAAAAGAATACAAGCATTTCAGGACCAGTGGCACAGAGGCCTCAGTGAATAGGGCAGACAGTGGAGTGGAACAGAAAAATAGACAACCAATGGCAGAAAAACAGAATAGCAGAAATGAGGTAGAGAAGATTGGCTGTAAACTCTAGTATAGATGGCCGTGAAATACCAACAGAGAAACAAAGGCAGAGTAGATCAGGATATAGGGTCCATTCAGATGCTCTGTATAGGGAGGCAGTGGGACCCAAAATAAGCAGCGCACCCTATGGGAGTAAAAGGGGAGGAACTGTCTAAAAAAGGAAGGCAGAGGATATTGTTAATGGGGTAACAAGATTTAAAATCTACGTTATTCTCATCACTCTGCTTGGATGGATTACACGATGTTCCAGTTTGTCTACTTACATTAGACTTGAAGACACAGTCAGCTATCCCCAAAATAAGAGGAAATATTATGGTAATCATCCTTAATTTCCTATCAACTTAATCTGAAGCCCTGTATAACTCATACTGCCATATTATGACTGATCTTATTTGAATCTGGTTTGTTAGATTGCTATTTTGTACTGACTGATTTTATTCAAATCTGTTATGATTGATAGCATCAAGTCTAAGAGTATAGGCAACTACACTGAAGATGACAAGATTCACTAAGATACCCACTCTGGTTTGATTATTGCCTGCTTTTGAAGTCTTATAATATCTCCAATGCTTTGTTTTTATTAATGCTATTACACACTGCTGAGACATCGTGGTAACCATTGTAGATCACCTTGTATTGTGGTTTTATATGACTTTTTGCTTCATGCTTTTCTAGGAATTGTTTTGTTTTGTCTTGCTTTGTTTTGTTTTTCCCTCTAATACAAAAAGGATAGATATACACATAGAGACTCATGCATGTGTAGAGCTTATAAACAGCTTAGGAGAAACAACTATATAATGCATGTTGAAATGAACAACTACTTTGAAGAAAAAGAGACACTACAGTACCCAGTGCTGATTCCATAATGTCATGATGTGAAATCCAGCAATACTATCATTCTTTGTTCAAAGTGATTTTAGCTTGTTTTGTTTAAGTTCAATATACATGAAAGTATGGACAGCTGTTTTGAGAAGAATGAGAGACACTATGACAGACATTCTTGGCTTCCCTATTGTCTGGTCTTGAAGACCTGAAACACCTTCATCTTCCTGTTCAGATCAGTTCCATACTATGTTGTTTCATGTGAATTCCCTGTGTTTGACAATATGGACAACTATTTGGAAGAAAACAAGAGTCAATATGGTAGAGAGTGAGTGAATTTCTCTGATTGTCTATCTTTGAAATTTATGTCTCTTACATTGCTTTCTTGTGACCCACTTTGTTCTGTTTTGTTGTGTTTAATTTTACCCTTTTGATATAATTGCATGTATGTTTGAATGTATAAGATGGATGACCATATTGCTGTTTTTGTCAGATCGTAGAGCAGAACTGTTAACAGTCTCACTGTTTGAATGTCTACTTTGCATGTTTTAACTTTGTAATTTGAACAACTATTTCCAAGATGTCAGTGTGTAATTTGTCAAGTAATGATTTCTTAGTGTTTTTTTTGTTGTTGTTCTTTTCCTTTTTTCCTTGGAATTCTGTATTGTTGTGCTACCCTTTATTCTGTTCTGTTTTGTTTAGTTTTTTTCTCTCTTTCAATAAAATTTAAAAAAAAAACTGGAGAGAAAGGGAGAAAGTAAAGAGAAACAAAGAGTATGTGACAGAAAGTGTACTGGGGAGCAAATGGCCACAAGTAGTAGCATAACAGTTATTTGTCACAACTAGTGTCATATACTGGAAGATACGTGGCCCCAGAGTTAACAGAAACTTGACTTACATACAGTCGAATCACCAGCTACATAATTTTATAGAACAAAACACCTAATCTTGCTAGATCTCAGTTTCCTCACAATGAGGGGTTGACCTTACTGATTTTGACCAGCTCTGAGATTCCATGATCCTGTTTTGTTCAATTGCTGTGACAATTGACCACAATCCTTTCAGTTTTTGGTAGCTCATTTCAAGCCCATCTTCTTCAATGTTTTGGCAAGGAAAAGAAGAAAGAGTCTTCTTTGAATTGAAAGAGCCATTCAGAGAGAGAATCTTTTTCTTTAATAATACACATTCTTTCCACTTTTGGAAGGTCAGATTAGTTTGTCTTGAAATTCTTTGTTTGAGTCTGTTTTTTTCAGAAGTTCTATCACTCTAAAAAGTTGCCCTTTTCTTGAAATTTTCTTTTATATTGAAAATGGGCTCTTTTCTCAAGTATGAGTTTTCAGGGACTGAACTTTATTCAGAGGTACATATTAAGGGGGTGCTATTTTTTTTGTGCAAGTATGTACAAATGTTCAATTTTCTTTCCTACATTTTTGGAGTCATTTACTTTTTGAATGGATGTTAACTTTTAGTAAACTTACAACATAGAGTGCCTTTGGATTTGTACATAATTTGGAAAATAGTGCAGAGAATTCCTACATAGTCCATATCTGGTTCCTCCTATTATTAATATCCTACATTGGTGTGTTACATTTATCATGAATAATTGACCAACCTTATTACCAACTAAAGCCAATGTTTTACTCATATTCCATTAACTTTGTCTAGTGTTTTTCTTCTTTTCTAGAATGCTTTCTAGAACACTGCATTATATTTAGTGCTCAGGTCTGCTTAAGCTCCTGTTGGATATGAGAACTTCTCAGACTTTCCTTGTTTTTGATGACCTCAGTGGTTCTGAGGAGTACTGTCATGTAATTTGTAGAATGATCTTCACTTATGATTTGTACTTTTTTGGCTAATTGTTAGGTTCAAACTGTAATTGCTTAATGATTAGATTAGAATTATAGGTATCTGAAGAAAAAAAACACAGATGAAAAGTAGTTTTGCTATCATGTTACACATAGTGTGCATTTTATCAGCCTATATTATTACTGCTGACATTAACATTGATTGTCTGGCTGAAGTACTGTCTGTTGAAGGTTCTTGACTATAAAGTTTCTTTCTCCTTATTCTTTTGTATACTGTATTCTTTGAAAGATAGTTTCTATGCTTAATCTACATTTTATGGTAAGAGAGCTGTTTTGTCTCCTTGAGTGTGGAGTATCTTCATAAATTATTTCGAATTCTCTGTATAAATAATTTCCCTGTTACCCATATCTTGTTACTCAGTTACATATTTATATTGGCATAGGCTTATGGATATTTGTCATATACTTTGGTTTATAACATAAAACAACTTTATTATCATTCAAATTGTTGCAGTTTTGGCCATTAGCAGCTTTGTGGTTGGGTCCTTGGCCATTATTTTATCATATATCATCAATTTGTTTTTATTTCCAATTTTTGATTATAATATCTTTCAAACTCATCTTGTATATTTACTAACTCAGTCCTAGAAGTAGACATTTCTCTAAATATTCTTGGGTCCTTTTTATTGGAGAATGGTATTAGACACCAAGATCTGGGCCTTAGGTATGCTCACTGCCACAGCTGTGTTATTTATTTGAGATCTTAGAAGCTGACTGAAAAAGAAGATATATGCATATTAACTTAAGGATATGTACACACATGTATAAATATCTCTAAACATTTCCACCTGTATCAGTGAAATGTTAAATGGAAGATCATCTCAGTGTCTCCATATCTAATCATTACCACATGAGTCATTTTAATCTTGTGCCTTTGCTTGTCTCTTCTCTTTTACTGCACTACCGAGAAACTCAGTTCCCCTTGTCCACTGTCTGTTTACTTTATCATTCAATTCCAATATACCTTGCATAGTTGTTCAAGAATTTTCAACCCATATCCCTATGGAAAATAACCATGTCAGCCTCTAATCATTTTTAGTTACTTAAGTATGCACATTCCCTGCCTTTTATTTTTTATTGTTTTTATTTTAAAAAGAATAAAACAAAATAAAACAAAACAAATAATGTCTCTTGTTTTCTTTGAAACAGTTGTCCGTACCTTCACTCCCAATAAATTCGAACAAACAAAATAGTATAAAATCAATTAAAAAAAAAGAACGAAAGCATTATGGGCTTTCAAAACCAGACAATAGAAAATCAACAATGGCTACCATAATGTCTCTTGCTTTTTTCAAAATAGCTGACCATACCTTCACACATATTGAAATCAAATAATAGAAAATAGATTAAAACTGATCAAAACAAAGAATAAAAGCATTATTGGACTTTAGAACAAGATAATAGGAAATCAGCAATGGCTACCATAACCCTAAAAATCATTCCCCACCTTTTAATAAAATTATGTCATACTTTAAAAAACATAGTTAAATTCTTTTGACATAGTTATAATTCCATATTTGAATGGTTTTGTAGGTACAGCTTCTTATAAAAATTTCATATAATACATTTGGATATCATGTGGTAATCCTTCAAGATACTTCTCATCGTTTTCTCCTCCTCATTTTACCTTCCTTGACTGAGACATAGTGCGATGGAATTCTCTAATAAATTTTCAGTTTTATTTACAATTTGAATATATCTGGTATCATGTCATTTTCTGCACTGCATTATGATTTTTTGCTTATGTCTTATTTCCTATTGCAGTATAAACTCTTCCTGTGTTATAAAATTGGCTTCTTCTAAGGTTTGTTATGATGCTTGTGGGATAGTTAAGTGTTGATTAAATGTTTGGTTCAATGAGTTTTTGCTGCCTGGGTGAACAAAGTGACACTGTTTTCATGCACCAGGCTTATAGAATTGGACTGACTTCAAATAGAGAGTTAAGATGTTTAGATATTTACACACAACATTTGATCTGAGTCTCAGTGTAATCTCCAAGAATGGGGTCTCTGGACTCAGAATGTTTATGAGTCCAAGCCTCTTCACTTAGAATTTATGTGCCCTTTGGAAGAGGATGTAACTTTCCTACTGATTAGTCTTCTCTGTAAAATGAGATTAATAATAAGATCAAGTTCTTAGCATTATCAGGAGTTGAGTCAAAAAGCACTTGGCATAAGATCTAGCACATACTGATTTAAAAATGTAGACATTACTGTTACTGAATTATTTTTATAGAAATTTATGCTTAAGTGGCACAGTGAATATATTCTTTCTCCTTTTCCATTTCCTTCAATAAGTTGCTTTTATCCTCAGTGATATTTCCTTATTTCTAAAGATTTGATTATTTTTCTACTAATATTATTTTCCTACTAAGATTTGTGTGTCTCCTTTTCCTGTGCAGTGAGCAGAATGATTATTTCTCAGAACACATTCCCTAGCTTGGCTCCTGGCTTGGGAAGTAATTATTTTGGCATTATCTTCCATTGCCCTGCATTTGCCATCTGTTGGCAGCATCACTGAAATGATCCAAGGCTTCAATGCTCTGGCAATATTTTATATTTTTATTGGCTCTGCCTCCAACCTAAGTTCTATCTCCCAAGTGGTATACATGGCTGATTGCTGAAGCAGGCTTCCTCTTTTGGGTTTTTATAGGACACCTGTATTTTACAAATTAGAAAGGTACCTATTTTGCTTTTTGAAGTCCTATAAAATATGAGAGGAAAGAATCACTTGAAAAGAATGGCTCAAGGTTGTATTAGTTTTGCTTTGCAATTTCATTCAATTAACTTAGAAGTTCATAAAAAATGACCCAAATCTATAGTTTCTTTACCAATCTTTGAACATTGAGAAAAAATTTAAAAGTAATCCATGACTTGTAATAATTCAGTACTCTACTTTTGGGTTCTAAGTCGGTTTCCCCATATGTTTTCCAATTGCTTGATGCTCTTTTAAAATGTCATTTTCAAGAGCTATTCAGTAGGTTGCATTTGCATCACCCAAAGTCAATGCCTTCTATATCATGTGAAGGATAGTGTCAGCCTGCCACACATCCTTTTTTCCTCTGCACTTTGTACTTATCTTTCATGCAGATCTATGCCAAAGCCTCCTAAAAATCTTAGCAGAGTGGCTCTTAGCCTCTGAATTCCCTTTATCTCTTATGGAAGCATATTCTTGAAAGGACTCCAGTAGGGCGGTTATAAGGAGTGATCCGCTCATATTCCTCATTCTTTTTTTTAGTTCTGGCAAAAGCTGCTTATTTCACAGAAGGATAGTGCTGGCTAAAAGGTGCTTTCTTGAAACTGAGAGATTGCTGTCTTAGACAGGTCCCCTTGGAGATATATTTGCTTTGCATTTTAATTGTTAGACTAACAAACTGCAGGGATGAGCTACTGAGAATATCAAACCTTAATTACCTGCTTTGCTTCTGCTTGGGTCCTGCACAGTGTGTCCTTGAGGACTATATTTAAGTAAACTATATTTATTTTTGGTTATAAATTATAGTTTGACTCTCCATTGGATAAAAGGTATAACTATCCTTTTGACTACAGATAAATGGATGATAAAAACACCCATAATGTCCTGCATTCGGGAAATAGTGCCCAGGCCAGTGTATGTGGAGGGAAGGAGATGGGTCAAAATGACAACCAGGGCAAAAAGGCATCCTTTAGAGGCTGTCAAAGAACTTGTGTGGCTTTTGTGCTGAAGAAACTGAGATCCAGTGATGGGTTGTGGCAAACGACGGATGCAATCTGAAGGATAGATCATAAAAGGGTAGGATAGCACAGGCACACTGATTAGAAGGTGACTACAGTAATCTGGAGGCCACTGCTTTTCAGTTGTATGTAAATAGCACACTACTCTGGCCCCTAAGGCCATAGGCACGAGGCTGCTTATTATAGCACTGTCTTATTTTAACTCTTTGACAATGAATGCCTGTCAGTAGGAGACTGATTGGATACACAGTGCCACATCCATGCAGTGGAATAGTTTGCATCTATTAGAAGCATGAGTTAGAAGGATTTTGATCTAATTGGTCTGATTCCAAAGTCTATGTTTTTATACCCACACTATAACCCTTCGAAGTAAGGGATTGTGGGTGTATGTGTGTGTGTACGTGTGTGTGTTGCTGGGGATCGAACCCAGAGCTTCATGTATGCTGAGTGTGGTAGTCAGGTTTTACAAGGGGGAAGATTTAATACAGTACATATAATTTATAGGATTATTTTACGACATTCACCCAGTCAAATGCAGAAATCTTTCCGCATACTAGGGACCCAAAAATCCCAGCTGAGGGCCTGGATCCCATGGCAGTGTCCAGCCTGAGTCCATCTGAAGATCTAGAGTCCATGGCAATGTACACTGTGAGTCTAGCCAGAGGTCTAGAGCCCACAACAATGTTTCATTCAAGTCTGTAACAAGAATCTGCACTAGGAAGACCCAAAAGTCAGTAGTGGAAGGCAAAAAGTCTATGCCAAAGGGATAGGAATGAAGGACCTGTGCCAGCAGGCTGAGGGATCTGCACTGGAGCCAGAAAGCCATGCTCAGTGTAAGGCTCAGAGCTCCTCTGAAAAGAACCGCAGCCATCCTCAGTGAAAGCGAGGTCATGAGCTCTTCTGACAATGAGAACAGCTGAGTTCAGGTCAGGGAAGCCAGCGTGACAAGCTTCTCCAGGAGAATCAACTATGCACCCTCTTTCCCTCCAGTTCTCCTTTTATGCTGTTGGCAACAGTCCTCAGGTGGACCTTCCACACCCAGCACCTTGTGATTCAGTTCATCTGGGTGTTATAAATTGACTATCAGTTAATGTACCATAATGGGGAAAGGCTTTACCAGTAAGTTATACTCACTCCAAAGAGGGCTGTTTTATTTTGCTTTTTGTCATTTGGAAGGGAGCAAAAGGTTTGTGAGGTTTTGAAACCTATTTTTATATGCAAATGTAGGTAATTTACAATCATGCATGACTGTTAATGTACAGGAGTTACTCAATGTACTATTATTGATTGAATTCAGTGGAAGCTATGATTTAATAGCCTATAAATATTTTCCATCATTCACAAGCAAATTAAGTAATACATTTTTATAGTTTAATTTTCTTCTATTGAAAATTTCCCTTGTGTGTAAGACTATAGAATAGCACAAACATACAGTGTGTGCCTGGTGAATTAGTGGCTATGATACAAAGAAGAACTTGTTATTTGAGAACTATTTATGGGCTTTTTTTTTTAAAAAGCAAATCCATTTTGAATGTTCTTTTATGTTTTATTGTGCAGAATTCTAAATTCTGAAAGAAAGGTTCAGGCAATGTAATCAATGAAAAACTTGTCATTCAGGGCCAGGGATTTAGCTCAGCGGCCTAAGCACCTGCCTGGGAACCATAAGGTAGGGAGTTAGATACCCTGTACCAAAAACAAAACACACAAAAATTGTCATTCATAATTAAAAAAATGTCTCCGAGTAAGACTAGCTTTTAAAACATATACACACTCAACCACTCACACACCCAGGTATATATTTAAAAAGATAGATAATTTCATGTGAGAGTTAATCGTGAGGTCAGGATAAATGTATTAAGAAATGAGTGGTAAAATGGGTAGCACTTGTCTGGCATGTACATGGCCCTGGGTTGAATCCTAGCAATCCAAAAAACAAAACAAAACAAAACAAAACAAAACCCCTGAGAACTCAGGACAAACATCATTTACAGGAAAATGGATGTACCAGCATTTAATGCTAAGTAAATCAGAAGTAAATCAGACACACAAGCTTAAACATTACGCGGTTTCTCTTACGTGAGAAACCTGAAATATAAATACATTAAAGAGCAAAATAAAAGATGAATAATAGGAAACAGGGAGGTAGATCATTTTCAAAACAGAAGGTGACCAAGAGATGGGGTGGGAGAAGGGAGTGGAGGAAAATGGGACATAAAAACAAGATGTTAGGTACGTGTACCAGTTCACGATGGTGAATGTAATCATTAGAGGCTACAAACATACTAATAGGAATACAATAGGAAAAATATTCTTAGCGGGTTCCGGTGTGTCTGTGGATGATTGACATGTAGGCACAAAATGCAGAGAGAAGACCCGCCCCGGATGTAGGTGGCACCAACCAATAGGACTGACGCCTGGATAGAATAAAAAGAGAAAGTTGAAGTCTTACTTCTTGCCTCAGGGGAGGTGCTCCAATTTTCTGCTGACTTTGTGCATTGGGGTCCAGTTCGGTCAGGCTTCCAACATAGACTCTTAAGTGGACGTGTGGGTTTCAGACACTGACTTGCCAGGGTCTGGCAAGCTTCAGTCTTTGGCCTTCAACTGGCTCCTCTGCCCTCCTGGATCCAACAGGCAGCTTTTGTTCTTCAGGCCCTGCTGCTGGAGGCGACTTGTAAGTCTGCTTAATAAACCCTAGTGAACCCTGACAGATAGACTTCATTTTTCTGTTCATTTAGTATCTGAAGCGTTTGGTTAGCATGGCAGTGGTATTTGTGGTAGTTTTTTCAAAGTGCTTTTCCCGCTCCACCTAATACCCTTTTCTTAAACTTCTTGAAATTTATGGTATCATGATTCTGCTCTTGATTTGTTTTAAACTATTATGTACTTTTAAAAAGAAAAGTTTCCCTTTTCTAAGGTTAATATGGATATAAGTAAACAAGTCAAGTAATGTTAAGCACACATAGACTAGTATACATAAAATGTTCATAATGTTACCTGGTTTTTCAATGTGACATTTTATTGAACAGGTTTCCATGTTCTCATTAACTTGTTCACTGGCTCATTAATTTAGCCCTTTGATTTTTTTAAAAAAAATTTAGCTGCTTTTCCATTATGTGTCAGGTGCAGGGTTTTGAATATGGATATTGAAATAAGCAGTTGAAGCCTTTAACCATAAACAGATAAATGACACAGTCAAGGCATAAAACAATGGGCAAATGTATATGAATACACAGAGAAAATATTGCGTGGCAAGAAATTGTATAAAAAAGAAAGCATGAAGTTGTATCCCTTAGTCAAGATAGTTAGGTATCTTTGAGAAAGGAAGTGTGCAGAGATTTGAATAAAACGAGGGAGTGAGCCACATGCAGGTCTGGGTAGAGGTTTCCAGAAAGAGGGCAAGTGAGAGGAGTCAAAAAGGAATTTGTTTTTTAAATTGTGATTTATTTCAGTAGGTGGGATGAAGCTAGTGCTTCAGTGGATGAGTTAGATTCAGATAGGAATACAAAAGATTCCTTTGTGATGACTGAAATGAAGACCATATTTTGGTATGGCTGCAGACAGGTGGGTAGTTTATTGCGAAAAGATAAAGTTGCTTTTGAGTGGTTGTTAACTAAGTGTAAAGAACAGGGGGTATTGAGGAAGAAATGGTGCTAGATACTAGACTAGTGCAATGCAGGAAGGTTGTTAGGACTGCAGAACTGTCAGTCATACATTTACAGTAAGAGCAATGGATATTTTTAAAAATGATTTATCCATAGAGGGATATGGAGAAAGTGTGCTGATCTGATTATGTCAGTGGCTTATAGAACCTAACCTGACTGAGGATGGAAATGAGGATATGGGGAGGGTGATAGACAATGGAAAGGTAGCTGATCCCATGTGTTTGCATACTTTTGAGGGAGAAAATGGTTGGCATCAACATATTTAGTAAGCGATATGAAAGGAAAGGAGATGAAATCATATAGTGAGATGCATGAAATTGAGATACTAGAATCTGACCACAAAGTGATGCGTTACACACACACCATTGACATATATATATATATATCGTTTTTTATTGAACTCAACTTAACTGTAAAACATGTGATAACATCAACCCATTTTGAACAGTTTTCTAGATTTTAATGAAATATACACTTATTTTAATTAAATGTAGTGAAATTTATTTATTTATTTAGGCTTTTGTATTTTTTGGTGCAGAGGACCAAACCCAGGGCTTTCAGCTTCCTTGGCAAGCATTTTACTACTAAGCTAAATCCCCAGCCATTCACATTTATATATTTAATTGCAACCAAAATAGACAAATATTTCTGTGACCTCCGAAAGCTCTCTTATGCTCCTTTGAGTCAATCCCTAACCTAATCTCAGGCCCTTGAAGTCACTTGTTTTTTTTCTACTATGTTAAATTATTTTATATTGTTAAGGTGGTATATAAATTAACACTTTATTTGCTTACTTTTGTTTACTCAGGATATGCTTTTACAATGTATCTCTGATTTTATGTTTCATTAAATCATCTCTTTTGATTGCTATGAAATATTCCATAGCATAGATTGATTATTTCTTTTTTATGAATTACCTGTCAGTGGGTGTTTGTTTCCAAGTTTTGACTTCTAGAAATAAAGAGGTTTGAACATTCAGTTACAAGAATTTGTGGGCACATATATTTAATTTCTCTTAGGTAGGTGCATAAAAATGGGTTTTGAGGTGAATATATGTCAGTTGATTTAAAAAATGCCAAATTGTTTTATATTTTGTGTCATTCTGTGTTACAACCAATGATGAACACAAGGCCCAGTTGCTTCACATCCTTGCCACCACTTCTAGTTTTAGTTTTTTAATGATTGTGTAGTGGTTTTAGTTTGCCTTTTAACGTAATAACTAACAGTCTTGACCATTATAAAATATACTTTTTAGTCCTTCATATATGTTTTGTATGTGAACTATCTTAAAGCCTTTTCTCATTTAAAATATGGATTATATCACTTATTATTGACTGGTAATCATGTACTGCATGTTCTGGATGCATGTACAGTTTTACAGTAGATGAATGTACATAACTAGATGAATTTATATTATTAGCTACTCTAAGGCTGAGGCTTGACTACTTACTTTCCTAATTTTCTTCACTGTCTTGAGCAGTCATTTAAAAACCTTGATGAAATCGAATTTATCAAAATTTTCTCTTGTCACCTATGCTTTTGTTTCTTACTGAAGATAGTTTTACTTTTCCTAAGATTGTGTTCTGTTTTTTATTCTAAAATATTTATAGTTTAAGCTTTCATGTAACGATCAGTGATCCATTTCAAATTAAATTTTGTGTGTGGTGTCAGGTCACTGTAATTTTTTGCTATGTACTGTGCAAGTATTCAGCTTGTAAGTTCTTACTGATTTTCTGTCTACATGGTCTATCAGCTTTTGAGAGAGGAGAATTGAAATTTCCAACTACATTTATAATTTGCTCACTTCTTGTAGGTATAGTATTTTTGTTTAATGTGTTTTGAGATTCCATAGGCAATACATAGTTGGAATTATTATGTTTTCATACTGAATTATCTCCTATACATACATAATGCCTTATTTTATTTCTGCTACTACTTCATGTGTTTTTGTTTTTTTTTTTTGTACTGGGGATTGAACTCACTTCCTCATGCTTGCCAGGCAAGTGCTTATGCTGCTGAGCTAAATCCCCGGCACTACTACTTCATGTTTTGAAGCCAGTATTAATAAACAGATCTGCCATAATAATGCTTTTGTGGTATGTTTTTTCAAAACGAAAATCATTATTCTAAAGATTTCTATCATGATATGTATTTTTTATTTATTCTATAGTAGATGTTTCACTCTAAATATATAGATGTGCAAATAAAATACACAGATTAGTTTGTGTTTGTATGTAGAATTAATTTCCTGTAATTAGGATACAGATTGGGTGTTGGTCTTTATATCTCATCCAATCTTTGCCTTTTAGTTAATTTGTACAACTTTGAATGCAGTGTAATTATTCAATATATTTGGGCTTAATTACATGTTCTATTTGAATATTAATACTCTGTTTTCCCATTTGTACTTTGTGTTTTTTCTCTTACCTTGTTTGGAATTAATACTTTCTAAGGTATTATTTCTAAGGTATTATTAAGGTATTATTTCTAAGGTATATACTTTCTAAGGTATTAATCTATATTATTGGAATATAAGCTAAATTCACTTACCTATTGTATGTGTTTATTTTAGAGTTTTATGCATCTTAAACTCATCAAAGGCTACATTTATATATTATTAAGCTTATAGCATTAGAGATCTTATCTTTTTATATTATCATCATATATTTTATTTTTAAATGTCAAAATTACAATGCAGGCATATAAATGAAGAATTTCTTTGAAAAAGAAAATAAGGAAATATATATTCATTGTTTTTATCTCTGTTCATTTGTAAAAATTCAAATTTCCAACTAATATTATTTTTTAACCTGAATAATTGATTTTAACATTTTTATCTTGAATATTTGCTCTGAAATATTTGAAAAGCCCTTTATTTAACTTTAATTTTGAAGAAAAAATTTCTAAATACAAAATTCTACATCTAGCATATTTTTTCAGTGCTTTAAATTTGTCATTTAATTGTCCTAAGTGTCAGTTTCTGATGAGAAGTCAGATATTCTTATGACTGTTAATATATGTAATATCTTTTGTCTTGTTGGTTCTTTTAAAATTGTAACTTTATCTTTGGTTTATAAAATTGATTGTAATATTTGTTGGTATAGTTTTCTTTGTATTTGTAGTGTCATTAATGTATTTAGCTCAGAATATTTGACTTACAGTTTTTATGAAATTCAGAAAAATATAGCTATTATTTCATTAAATATTTTATTTATTTTCCTATTTGTCAAGGACTCTAATAATAAATGGGGTAGATTATTTACTATTATTATGCTGCTAAGTCTCTTGAGATTTTTTTTTCTTATATTTATTTGTTTCAACATGTTTTGTGTATATAGTATTTGAGACTCATGGGATCTGTAAATAGGTATGCATAACAAAATTGTCAATATAGTGAAATACATTATCAAATCTATCCTCTCCAATGGTTACTTTTTTGTAAAAGAAACAATTTAAGTCAGTTCATAAAAATTTCCAAGTTATAATATAATTTTATTAACTGTAGTTTTCATATTGGAAATGTATCTGTAGTCTTATATACCCTTCCTATGTATTACTTTGTGTTCTTTGACCTTTGTCTTCTGTTTTTGACTGCTCATCTCAAGCTTTATTTTGCACTATTCTGTAACTATACTGTAAAGTTCTGTGATTTTTTTATTCTGCAGTATTTTGTTGTTAATCCCATTCAGAGATTTTTTTTTTAGTCCTTTTGAAAACAATGTTTGGCATCTCTTATAGTCTCACGTGGCTCTTTTTCATACCTTCTATGATCGTCTCATGTTGGTATTTTCATTTGACTGAATATATTAGGCATACTGTAATAAATGCTTTAAAGTCCTTTTCTGCTAGCTCTAACATCTCTGATTTTTTTGTTCTTTATTCATGACAGATTTTTGTCCGTATAATAGATCATAATTTTCTGCCTTTAAGAATTTTTAGCTGGTAGTGATTGAATCTTTACAGTGTTGCACTGTAGGATTTTGTTGGCTGTCTTTGAAGAAGTTTGTGCTTTCTTTTGTAAAGGGGAGGTTATTTGAGCTTGATAAATTACAAAACTTGCTTTGGAAAGAGATATTTGGAGAAACTTACTCTGGACAACAAAATGTTATCTACCTTTCAGTATTTTATTGACTGTCATAGATTTTTAGCAAGGAATTCTCTCTCTAGCTGGTCAAACTTTTAATGATACCCAGGCCTGTGTAAACTCCAGTATTGTTCATTCACAGCAAATCAGTTTTCTTTATACAATTTTATGCTAGTCACATATGACTTGACTACATTCAAGATTGTTGATATTTTTCCTTGAATTAGTACAAATATCATTCTAATATGATTATTACATACACTATTTGATACACTTTTTAAGAAACTATTAACTATATGGATCATTCTTGGATGATATCATTTTCAGTAGTTACCATAAAGATATATTATCTAATATTAATGCAAGAGAAAAAATTGACTATAATGTATCTAACAATGAAGAACAAATGTACTAAATATTTAGGTTAAACTGGAATTTGTTCCAGTTATTAAAATTTGTGACCTCAACACTAGATTAAATTTCCATCTTTGTTCCTGGCTTTGTCTAAATTTGTATGATATTCCTTTATGAAAGAATTATGCCATGATGTGTTTAAAGGAAGAGATGCTTATTAATATTAGAAATTGGTTATGAACAATTTAATATTAGTAGAGATATTTTATTGGTATGTCTTATGCTTGCCTTAGAATTTTTTTTTATTTTAAAGAGAACAAAACAAAACAAAACAAAGCAAAGCAAATCAGAACAGAACAATGCAAGCAACATAGGACTTAACAATAATACAACAGGAAATCAACAATGATTACCATAATGTCTCTTGTTTTCTTTGAAATCGTTGTCCATACCTTCACACACAATACAATCAAACAAAACAAAATAGTATAAGACCAATAAAAAAAAGAATGAAAGCATTATGGGACTTCAAAACAAGATAATAGGAAATCAACAATGGCTACCATAATGTCTCTTGTTCTTTTCAAAATAACAAAGCAAGATAATAGGAAATCAACAATGACTACCATAATGTCTCTTGTTCTTTTCAAAATAACTGTTCATATTCTCATACACAATGATATCAAATAATAGAAAACAAACTAAAACAAATCAAAAGAATGAAATTATTACAGACTTCAAAACCAGATAACAGGAAATGAACAATGGTTACTATAATGTCTCATTTTCTTCAAAAATAGCTGTTCATACCATCACATTTATTGATTTTAATAAAATCAAAACAAAACAGAATAAAACCAATTAAAGAATGAAAGCATTATAGGACTTCCAAACAAGATAATAGGAAACCAACCATGATTACCATCATATATCCCATTATGTTCAAAATAGCTGTTCATAACATTGGACACAGTAAAATCTAACAAAACAAGACAGAATAGAGCCAAACTTAACAAAACTGTGAAAATATTACAAGAGTGCAAGACAAGACAATAAGAAATTAACATTGGTTACCACCTTCTCCTTCTGTTTCCTCCCCTATCACTTTTATAATATTTGTTGTGCTTTTGGATCCCACTAGCTCCTTCTGTTTTTTATGTTACTATTCACCTGTATGAGTTCAAACTGTTTTGCCCATAAACATGACCTCCAGTTGCATCCATTTATCTACAAGAGCCTTGAGATAATCCTACTTTTTAGCTGGGTAGCTTTCCATTGTATGAAAATGCCATATCTGTCTTATCCATTCTATGGTTGATGGGCAAGTTACCTTTGCTTTTTTCTGGTTTCCTGTTGCATGGAACAATTGTTTTCTCCCCTTCGATTTTCAGTCTATGAATTTCCTTTTGAGTTAAATGCGTTTCTTGTATACAGTGTATTGAAGGATCTTGTTTCATGATGCACTCTCCCTGTTTTTTTTTTTTAATTGCCGAATTGAGGCCATCTACATTACTGGTTACAACCAGCATGCACTGGTTTGTCTCTACCCTGCTATCCTCCTGTTGTAGGCCCTTCACTTTTCCCTTTCATTCAGTTGCCTGTCCTGTTTGACAATCTTCCTCTGCTGCTGTTCCTAGAACCATGGTCATCTTTATCTCTCTCTAGATTATCCTTCAGCACTCTCTGTAGGGTTGGTTTGGTGGTCACAAATTCCTTCATTTGTTCTTTATCCTGGAAGTATCTTATTTTTCCATCAATTTTGAAAGATAGTTTTGAAAGATAGATCAATCTGGGTTGGAAGTTGTTTTCTTTCAGGGGTTAGAACACTTCACTCCAAACTCTTCTTAACTTGATGGCTTATGTTGACAAGTCTGCTGTGATTCTGATTGGCTTTCCTTTATAGGTGATCTGTTTCTTTTATCTAATGGCTTTTAATATTCTATTCTTGTGCTGAATTTCTGAGATCTTGATTATTAAATGTCTTGGTGTAGATTTACTTTGGTTATGGCTAGTTGGAGTTCTGTATGTGTCACTTGTCTGTATGCCAGATCCTTTTCCCATGTTTGGGAAGTTATCTGCTATTCTGTAAATAGCATAAATAATGGGCTAGAGGTGTGGGCTAGAGGTGGGAGAGTGCCTTTTGCTCCTTAGTCTTGACATTTTCCTGGGTTCCTTCCAAGAAGCTGATTGTGGAGTCCCAGGCACTTTCCACATTGGCTGCCCCTCCGTGGTGTTGGGGAATGGGACAGGCACCTGAGTTCCTCTGACCCCAGGTTTACAGGGAGGTAACAGGGCGAGGGCCAGGCTTCTCTAGACCTGTGCCACTACAGTGGGGCTTCTCCAATGGCCAGTGGTGCCTGGTGATAGGGCGGCTTCTCTCAGCCTGTGTGTCTACACTGGGAATCCTGTGATGGTGGCAGGCACGTGGGGATGTGTTTGATTCTCCCGGTAGGCGGTGCCTGCCTGAAGGAAGCAAGGGCCTCTAATGGTGGCCTGTGGGTGAGGTGCATGGGGCTTATCTGCCTTTGTGTCATTGTACCCACTGGCTGCACGCAGGAAGGAGTCTCCTGGTGATGATGGCAGGCAGGTGGAGGCCAATTCCTTGGCTGTCCTTATAATTTTTAAAATATGTTTTAACTAATTTCTGACAGACATCCTCTTCTTTATAGGGTCTCAGATGAAGGGACATTTAGGCATGAATACAAGCACTCCATCAAATTGCAGAATTGTGAGCACCTGACAGTTGACCATTAAAACACATTTAGTAGTTTCTCACATTATATTAAATGGTATTCTTGGATCTTTCTATGTATATTGATCTGGTTTTCCAATGACATTTTCCTTGAGGAAATGGCATGTGGGAAAATAATGTAGCATAGTTTTTAAGTGCTCAAGGGAGGTGCATTTTTCAATTTTAATTTAACCTTTGAGAATCCAATACAGTTATTATTAGCAAGCTAGCTAGTGTTTTTTAAATTTCTGTTTAGGATGTCTATTGTTTCTATAAACTTTGCAGAAAAGTGGTTCAATAGTTCACATGTGAATTATTCCCTTGTCTGGATATAAATAAATATGCAATGGAAAATGGTAATTAAAGGAAGTTTGGTGGTTTAAACAATGTGTTATTCAAGAAAATTCTGTAACATTTAATGTTAATTTGTTACTTTGATGTCAAAAATCTCTATGACCTTTTGTTATTAGAATTAATAAATGATTAACCAAGAACACAAATAAGCACACCTATTATGATCTAATGACACTGTTTATAAAACCCCTTTGGTATTAGGTCCTATAAGAATATCAAATATTTTTACTTTGCAGAACCTGATGGCAACATTGCCTGAGGTCAGCAATTTTTCAACAGAATGTTCTTTTTATGACATTATTTTGTGTTCCTTGTTGTAGTGTACATTAGAGCTAAAATAACTTCTGTTCTGAAAGCAATTCCTTTAAAAGAAAATGTAGTAAAATACTTTATACCTAGTGGCCAAGAGCAGCTCTCTTAACCTTACAAAGTGATTTTAAGGAAGTATCAATTTCATTTTGATTTATTATATTGTGTATAAGTATTTACTTTCTCTCTGTCCATGCACACATGAGACTCTTCAAACACTGCTTTTTGTTGCCATGCAGAGCATTAAGGTCTACCTTTGAAAACTATTTTCAGGTTCATTTTCAGATAGCCAAATTTTAATTAAGTAAAAATGCTAGAAATAATTGAAAAATAAGGTGGTAAAACTGTATCAACCTACCAGACCTTGTTGATTTATTGTAAAACTAGTTGTATTTGAGTTGCAAATTTAACAATGCTCTTTATACTGTACCCACTAAAGTAATATTTTCACTGACTGCTCTCCTGTTGATTTGCTAAAATATGCAGTTCAAATTTGCTAAAATAATATCCATGAAATGCACAAAATATAGCTATTTAATTTTGACTCATTATATTGTCTATATTTACCTGTTCTCTGTAAATTCAAGCATGAGACTATTCAACCACTGTCAGATATTTTCAGCAGCATGTGTGACTCATGGCATGCTTTTTTTGGTAGCTGCTACCATGATATAGAACATTTAAAAAATTTAACAGATTCTCACTAGTCTTAAAATCACGTAAATAACACCATCTTTTGCAAAAATAAAATGGTATTATTTTAACAGAAATACAGTTTCATTTTGCTGATCTCATATTAAATATGTTTTCCTTTCCTCTTAACTGGATTGTGTAATTATGCCTTAAATTTGCACTGTTACAGAAATAAAAATAAGATTGCTTATTTTTAATTTCAGAATTCATTTTTTGCAGAAGACTGAAGAAATTGTTTCTAATCATGTAGGGGAAGAATACTATCTTTCTTCAATTCCTTTAGATTCTTTATTATGACTATATAAGTCATCACCAAAAGAAAAATATGCATTTTTTTAAAGTTTGTTTATGTGGATTTATGTGTCTCCTGTCTCTGTCTCTGTCTGTACTCTGTTTATTTTGTTTGTTTGGTGGATGTTTTTGATTTTGTCCTCTTTCTTGTATTCCTTCTCCTTCTATGTTGGTAAATTTCTCTTTTTTACAGATCATATATGTGAAATATTCAAACAAACCATATCTTCCCAACTCATGCACATTTCTTTTTGTAAAACAAATTATTGGAAAAATGAACAGCATATATAAAATTAAATGTGATACCTCATGTATATGCCAAAATCATTTACAGTCTTCCGTTCCATTTTTTAAAAGTAATCTTGCCTGTTGCTGGTTGTTGTAAAGTGAATCCAAGATTTAATATAACTGTAAAATGTTCATCATGTATCTCAGATGGTAGGGATTCCATTAAAAGAAAAGGAAACAAAACAACACCCATAAACAAACCCAAACTATTATCATACCCTCCTACACTCCCATTAAAAACCAGTCATTCTATAGCTCTGTCAAATATCGAGTGTTCCTATTTCCTTGATGTGTTGTATAAACAGTTTTGTTTGCTGGGTTTTGGAAGTTTTAATATAGGTACATTAGGACCAAAACAACAAAAGCCGTACACAACACTTGGATAATCTATCTATACATTCCTATCTGTGTATCTATAAACATCTATGTGTAGATATCTTGCGAGGAAGAGAGCAACCTGTGACAGGAGTATAAAGCACAGAAAAATACCCTAGACTGAAGGCTTTCAAAATACAGGTTAGGTGATAAATCGCATTGTTGTCAAAATAATGTGTCAGAAAAAGTCTATATGCCTTAATGTTCTGTTTTCAAAGGATGGTGACTGAAACATAGTCCTTTTCTTTCTCTCTCCCTCCCTCTCCCTCCTTCTCTCTTTCCCTCTCCCCCTGTCTGTTTTAAACTATGAAGTTACAAAAGGAATTTGCTTATTTAAGAATAAAGTTCTGTTTGTCCTCAAGAATTGATCTTAAAACTTCAGAATACACAGAAGAATGAGAGCGAGGAGAACACACTTGCTTTAGTCCTGGACTCAGGTCTTCCCGTTGTGAATGGCAGTGCTTCTCATTTTATCAGCCAGAGTGAGGAATAAATAAGTTCAGAGAAGACTGAGATCACGGCATTAGGTTAATTCATGTCTGCTGTATAGGGCAGGGAGCAGTCCTCATTGGTAGCAACCATTAATGAAAGTTGAAAAGGAAATGTGGTTATATAGAGTTTTCTACAGAAGTTGCCTGATTTGCTAGCCAGAGGTTACTTTTTTGTATGCTGTTATAATTGAGGGCAGCAGCCAGGGCAAATTTCACTTGTAACGTAGAGTATGCTGGTTTCTCAGGGATGAATGACAGAAGATAATCTCATGCATAAGAATCTGATATATACATCAGAATTCCAGCGAATTAATTCAGAATGAACAGCATTTAATGGAACCGTCCAATTAACTGTCTTTCATATAGCAGTATAATCTACTGGGAAGCCAAATAGTAAATAAGTACCTTGACAGCAAGAATTAGTAAATGAGTCAGGTGTTGAAAACACCTGATCATGGTGATTTGACTTACACATATCTGTAAGGTTTGCAGAGCCTGGCCTAGTCAAGTCCAAGATAGAGCACTTCATCCTCTGTCCCTGTGTGTCGATGCACATTCATTTCAGTTCTTTGTCTTTTCATTCTGACCACCCTATATATTGTGGAATGCCTAATTGTCCCTCAAAAGTAGTAGTATTTGCCTCATAATAAATTTTAGATATACTAACATGGTCATTTCCCATAATTTTTATTGTTGTGCTATAGATATTTTTATTTTTATCTTACTTTATTTTATGTTTTTGGTACTGGGGGTTGAACCCATGACCTTGTGCGTGACTTTGTGCTCGCCAGGCAGGTGCTTATGCAGCTGAGCTAAATCCCCAGTCCTGTTGTGCTATAGATAAAAAGTATGTCTTGACTCAAATCTTTTTTATAACCTTTTTTTTCAATATGTATTGGCTTCGTTGTTAACCTCTCAAATTTCTTTAGTGATACTCTACCATTCTTGAAGATGGTCAGTTTTGGAGATTCTCCATATCTCATTTTACCTTCTCTTCCCTGATTTTAGCATTTTTTCACTCCTGGTTTTTATTTTTCAAACACCTGCTGGAATGATTAACTTTATAGAACACACACATGTCTCTGTGTATTTCTAAGGTTTTGAGTCTATTCTGGAGTCCAAGAATGGATATGGGCCTTTGTACCTCAGTTCTGCCCGTGAGATGTGGAATTCCTTTGGTATAGTGACTGAGTTCGGGATAGCATATGACCCAGTCAGGAAGTAAGGAAAATTCACTGGGTGAGATGTGAGTTGTCATTTCCCTTCTACCATCTCCTTCTTTTCTGTTTCTTTTTCCTCCTTTGCCTTTTCCTTTCTCTTGATTCTCTTTCTTTTCCCTTCCCTTTCCCTTCCTGATTTTTGTCTCTATGAAAATGCTTTTTACTGGGTGGTACCAGTCACAGCCTATAACGCTACACTCTGGGGATGTGAGAGGATTGCAGTTTTGGTCCAGCCTGGGAAACACAAGAGTCTATAACATTGTTACAGTAATGTTGAAAGTAGCAGGTCACCAAATTGTTAAATTGCATTATTGTTTTTATTTTATTTTTTATTTTAATGAAAAAAATAACAATGAAACTGAGTTTCATAACAGGTTAGTAGAATAGTTACAGTAGTTGATACATTGCATATTGCTGTCTCCACAGTAGTTATTCAGAGTACAAGATATAAGCATGGTATCTTGTCCAAACAATATTAGCACAAAACTTTCTCTTCAAGGAACTAAAAGAAAGTGGCTGTGTAACTATCTTACTATCTTGTGTATACATACATCTTTTCTTTTGCTTCTTTTCTCCATCACAGTTTGTCTTTTCTTTTCAACAGTTTTTTCCCAATTCATAGTATCTACTGTACAGTTTGGATCCTATTTACTTGTTTAGTGTCTCACACTAATTGAGATAGTATGATGTTTGTACATATGGCTCTGGTTTATTTCACTTATGAGTATGGTTTAGAGTTGTAACCATTTACTTATAAAAGTCTCCAGTTTATCTTTCTTTATGGCCAATAGTTCAAAACATAATACAGTCATCCCTGGATATCTGTAGAGACTTGAGTCCAATTTTTGATCTCTGTGCATTCCTAAATCTGTGGATGCTCCAGTCCTTTACATATAATGGCATGGTATTTGCATAAAACTATGCACATTTTCCTATCCACCTTAAATCATCTCTACTTTACTTATAATATCTAATGCAGCACAAAAGGTGTATATCATTGTTATGCTTTGTTATTTAGGGAATAATGCCAAGGAAACAAAAGTTTTCATGTGTTCAGTCGGAACAAAATTTTTTTAAAACAAATTTTTTGACTCATAATAAGTGGTGACTTTTGAACATAAGCACTTACCTTTGACATGCCTATGTAAAAAAAGCTGGAGCTAATTTCCTTGCCTTTGAGCATGGGCTTAACATAAATAAATGACTTGTTTCTAATAAAGCATACTAGAAGTAATGGTGTTCACTTCCAACATGATCATGCAAGATGCTGAAGTATCTAGCTTTTAAAAAAGTACTAGTCCTGTTGGTAGTTGGCTGCTTTGCCATTGGGATAATAAGCTCAAAAAGCTCTATGGAAAGATCTGTTCAGCAAGAAAATAAGGCCTTCCACCGATAGATTGTACTGACTTCCCAGCTGTGTGAATGAACCATCTTCAACTGGATCTTCCAAGCCTACTTAAAACTTCAGAAAAGCCCCAGTGTGATTACAATCCCATGTGAAAGCCAGAACTGCAGTCATGAGCTCAATATTTCCCCCATTCTAATTTTCAGAAAATGTGAGGCAACATTTATGTTGTTGTTTTAAGCCACTAGAATTTAGGGTAATTCATCATGCTTAATTCTTTACTACTTTGAAATCAGTGTTGATGAAAAACTTTGGTTAAACATGAATGTGTATCAGCTGTTTTCCAGAATATTGTTCTCATAGTAGTTGTAAATTGTGTCCTGGGTATTAGTTTTAGGTGATTTTGGAAGCCTCTTGATTCTCTGAATAACAGGGAATTAAGGGTAAAAGGAGGATGTTTAAGATTAAAGAAAACTCAGTAGTACTGTTCTTGAAATTTTGATTTATAAATTTTGTAGATATTAAAGTGTGTGGAAACTGCATTGCACTGATGTTAACAGTTTCTTTATTACTGCATATAACCCTGGTAAGATTGTTTAGAACTTCGTTTCATACCCTAATGATAGTCTGGCCACTTCTGCAAGATTGTTATGACTGCTAAGGAAGGGACTTACATTTCTCAAGATCACTGTTTGCTACAGGAGTCATTTATTCAACGAATATTGATTGTACAGCTATTGTATGACAGTCACTGGTTTATGTCCTTGAAATGAACAAACTAAACTTTCTGACAAATTGAGGCAGTTTGGGGACAATCTGCTTACTTTTTGGCTTTGGCTTTGACATGACATGAAGTGTGCTGGAGAAAATTAGCCTTTCCTCTGATCAAAGATCTATGGTAATTTTGTGTATAGGTTTTCTTGAATATAAACAGTTTTACAGGAACTAACTCATGTAACTTTTAATTCCCGTTTTTGAATTCCTATGGCTGTTTCTGAATTGTGAGCTCCAGCTCCCTGATTTTGTTTCTTGATCCCCTTTGCCCCTCTCTGTCGGTCTGTTCTCTCGTTTTCTCCACCGTTGAAGCTCTGTCTGCTTTTAGTGCAGAGAATTTTAGCTTTTTCTTCTTTAGTTTTGGCTTTTGCCAACTTTCAGGCAAATGCACTTTTTCCTAACTCACTTTCTTATGAAGACATTTTCCTTAAAAAAGTTTTCTCCATAAAATAAATCTGACACAATCATTGAAGAAATCATTTTTGCATTGTGCCAACTATTTTTGTTCCTTGAAGTGATAGGTGATATTGAAAGGGAAAAGATGTACAAGAGAAATTGTTCTTTTCTAAGACTTTGTTCTTTTGAAACTGTCTAGCTCTGTAACTACTTTATGACTTTATAAGTACTTTCCTGACTCCTGTAACTGTGAGAACATAACCGAACATACAGGGTGCCTGATTGTACCATTGTCCAAGGTTCATTATCTGATGATCCTTAGTGTACCCTTATAACCAACAGTCTCACCCTGCTAGTTAATCAGAATAACTGCCAGGCTGTTCTGTCTCACCTTTGTACCTCCTGCCTGTGCATCATATAAAAGCCCTAAGCCACCAGAGATCGGGCCTGATATTTTTGGAGTGATCCTAATCAGTGACCGTTAAGGTAAACAAATCTGCTTTTGAATCCTAGGTGCCACTGCACTATGATAGACTGCTGGATGAAATTCAGAAAAATCTGTTAAATCTGTTGAAAAGGTAGTTCAGGACTTATTTGCCATGTGATCACATACATGCTCTGCAAGGGGACACTTACTACCAGTTATGTGATCTAAAAAGGAAACTATTTCCAGTCTAAAATTTGTTTTAGAAATTCATGTTGAAATTCAAACTAAAATAGTTTCCTTATAATGTGTTTTCTGTTGCTTGATGAAGCAGTTTCATATGCACCAAAATGTTGAGAGAGTAAGAAAAATGCTAAGTCTATAAGTAATACCTTTTAATGCAAGGAAGATCACAAGGATAATAGTGATACTGAAAAGTCCATGTTTTGGAAAAGTTATTGTGAAATGTTCACTCATTTTTTTCTTTTCCTTCTTCTCGATTTGGAATTTTCTTTTTTGAGACAGGGTCTTGCTTTTTAGTGCAAGCTGGTCTTGAACTTGCTTATGTAGCCGAGGCTGGCCTTGAACCCATGGAGCTCCTCTTGCCTCAGCCTCCCAAGTGCTGGGATTGTAGGCATGTGCCATCATGCCTGATTGATTTGAATTTGTACTGATTTTAATTTTTAGAGCATGCAACTATGGTAATCTTTTATAAAGTTATGAAAACATAAGCTTTTTAACTTTCAAATTAGGAATATAGAGCAAGTTTTCATTTAATTGTTATCATACTTATACTCAATGAGTTTGGTTTTCCTATCAAGAAAAGCTCATCATTTTAGTACTACTTTACTAAGCACTTCTGTTGGCAGTGCTCTGATATTGAGGTTGGCAGACACAAAATCAGAAAGCAACATAAATTGCTTCTTTAAGCCTGAAAACCTTGGAAAAGTGTTCTCTTTGACAAAAGACAAATCTAGTGTTATTTTTTCCTCTTTTTCTGTATTTGCTTCTTTAAATCATATTTTTTATAAGTTGGATAACTTTAAAGTATCAGGCAAAATGAAATAGTTATGTAGGGACACTACAAACAATCAGACATATATTTTTCTGCCCAAAGAGGCATCCATCAGTTTTCTTTTTCTAAAACTATTCAGACACTATAGGCTTTATTTAAAAATCATTCTAAGAGCCCCGTATAAATACAGTAAATTGATATTTGGTGAAGATCAAAAGCATAGAGTGGAAGAAAGCTAGTCATTCTCAACAAATGATGTCATAACAGAATATCCACATGCACAAAAAATATAGACACATGTTTTATATCATGTCATAGATACAAGTCATAAGAGGTAAGTAACTGGAAATTTGTCTTAGACCTACATATAAATGGCAAACTTTAAGACTCTTAGATGAGAACATAAGAAACTTAGATGACCTTTCGTATGGTTATGACTTTTTAGATATACCCCAAAGCCATAATTACTAAAAAGAAATAACTGGAAAACAGGACTTCACTAAAATTAAAAAAAAAAAAACTTCTGCTCTGTGAAAGATAAGATAATTTTGGAAGAGACAGATAAATGAAGAGACTTGGAGAAAACTCCTGTAAAAGACACAGGCCTGATAAAGGTCTATTATCCAAACAATATAAAGAACTAACATTTAGAAACCTGGTTAAAAATGGACCAAACATTAGCAAATTAAAACAATACACAGTGTCTCTCTTATCCCAGAAAGAATGACCATAATCAAGAAAGCAAATAATAACAAATGCTACTGAGGCTGCAGTGAGAAAGGAGACCTTATACATTTTTGTTGTTTTTGGGAATGTAAATTAGTGTAACTACTATGGGAATCATTGTGGAGGTTCCACAAACAAACAAACAAACAAACTATAACTAGAAATTCCGTTAAATTTAGCTGTTTCCCTTCTAGATACCTTTCTGAAGGAGTTAAAGATACACGCATGTTGATGTTTATAGCAGCTCAATTCTTAATAGTGAAATCTTGGAAACAGTCTATATGTCCATCAACAGATGAATAGATAAAGCAAATGTGATATTTACACTCAATGGAATACTACTCTGCCATAAAACAGAATAAACTTGAGTCATTTGTAGGAAAATGAAGGCACCTTGAGACCATGATATTAAGTGAAGTAAATCAGATGCAAAAGCTAAAGTGTCTCCTACTTGCTTTTATGTGAGGAAGCCAAATTAGAAAGAGCAAAATAAAATGTAATACAAAGTAAAGAGATAGTTCTTTCTCAAAGAAGATAAAGAATGGAGGGCAGTGGTGGAGGGGAGGTAGAGGGAATGAAAAAAAGAATTAAGATATGTTAGGTACCAGTACAGATTACACATGAGGAATAAATGTTATGTACTGCATACATGTATTAAAAAATGAATCCAGAGATATGGATGGGGGATGGAATTGAAAGGGGATGAGTAAAGAAATTAAAATGTTTCATATACAAGCACCAACTCCTTACAAGGAGTGTAAACATTATGTATTACAAATGTGCACTAATAAAGAAAATGACCTGAAAAAAAATGGACCAAAAAACTTAACAACTCAACAAAAATGGCAAACAGAAAAGATTTTCCACATAATATATCATTCAGGAAATATAAAACAAAACATTGGCATATAACTACACACCTTTTTGAAAGTCCAACGTGTGGAACACTTACAATATCAAACACTGAGGATAGTTTCTGAGTTACTTTTTCCTCTTTGCTGAGACAAAATACTCAACACCTGAAGTGATGAGGGAGAGATTTATTTATTTGTTTTAAAAACAAAGCAAAAGGTTAGAAATGATGCAAGATTTTAAGAAAAAGAGAATTAACAGTAATTAATATATTTCATATTGTTATCTTGAAAGTAGTTTTTCAGATTATAAGACTTAGGCATAAAAATTATTACGCAATCAGTGAAAACAAAAACTATTCTTTTGATGAACTCACAGATTAGTAGTATAGTTATCGTGTATATATTTACATACACACATATGTGTATATAATGCATACATATAATATTTTCCCTTCTTTTTTCACTTTCCCCATCCCAATTGTTCTTCTCTTTTGATCACTTTCTTTCTCTTTCATTTTCACAATATCCATTTTAAATTTTGGAACTTACTTTATCTTCTTTAAAATTTATACTGGGGAGAAAATATGCTATTCTTTTTATGATTTCTTTTGTGGTTCAAAAACTTTTTAATGAGGTGAGATCCCACTTATTGGTTCTTTGAAGTACTTCCCTTGCACTTTGCATTTTGTACATGAACTCTTTCCCTACCTCTATGTTTTCAAGATTTCTGCCTACCTTGTCTTCCAGTAGATTTAGTGATTCTATCTTAATATTTAGATCTTTGATCTATTTTGACTTTAGTTCAGTGCATGGTGATAGGCATGGGTCTAGCTTTAGTCTTTGGAATATGGAAACCCAATTTTTCTAGCACCATTATTAAACAGGCTATCTTTCTTCCAGTGAACTTTTTTGGCCACTTGTCAAAGATAATATGTTTCTCTTGTCTAATTGCTCTGGCTAATGTTTCCAGAACCATATTGAATAAGAGTGGTGATAGTAGACATCCTCGTCTTATTCCTGATTTTGGAGCAAGAGCTTTCAGTTTTTATCCATTTAGCATGATGCTGGCCATTGGTTTGTTAAAGATGGCTTTTATCATGTTGAGGTAGACACAAGGTATTCCAATTTTCTGTAGAGCTTTTATCATAAATGAGTGTTGGACTTTATCAAAAGTTTTTTCTATATCTCTACAGATGATTGTGATTTTTTTTGCCTTGGCTCTCTTGATGTGGTATTACATTTATTGATTTGTGTATGTTGAACCATTCCTGCATTACTGGGATGAATCCTACTTGGTCATGGTGTATACTGTTCTTGATGATTTGCTATAATCTATTTGCTAGTAATTTATTGAGCATTTTTATGTCAATATTTATTAGTGAGATAGGCTTATATTTCTCCTTTTTGGTTGGATCTTTCTCTGGTTTTGGTATCACAGTAATACCTGCTTCCAGGAATGAGTTAGGGGGAATTGCTTCCCCTTCAATTTTTTTAAAGAGTTTGAGGATTATTGACATTAAATCTTCTCTAAATTTCTTGTAGAATTCAGTGGTGAATGCATCAGGACCTGGTTTTTTTTTTGTTGATAAGTTTTTAATTATTTTTTCAGTTTCAGTAATGAATATTGGGTTATTCAAAAATTTTATATCTTCTTGATTGAGTTTTGGTATAAATCATACGTTTTTAGGGATCTGTCCATTTTCTCTGTGTTTTCCAGCATATGTGAGTAGAGATTTTCAAAGTAGATGTTCATAGTCTTCTTAATTTACACAGGATCTGTAGTAATGTCACCCTTTTCATTCCTCATTGCATGAATTTGAGTTCTTTCTTTCCTTTTCTTGATAAGGTTGGATAGGTGTTTATCAATTTTCTTTATTCTTTTAAAGAACCAACTGTTAGATTCATTAATTCTTTGTATTATTTCCTTAATCTCAGTTGCATTAATATGGCTCTGATCTTTGTAATTTCCTCCCTTCTATGAGCTTTAGCCTTGACTTGCTTTTCTAGAAGCTTGAGGTGCAATATTAGGTTGTTTATTTATGCTTGTTCTGTTTTCCTGATGTGAGAATTAATTGCTGTATATTTCCCTCTTAGGACCACTTTTATTGTGTCCCACAGGTTCCGGTATGTTCTATCTGCATTTTCATTGTATTGTAGATATTTTTTAATTTCTTCTTTAATTTCATCTGTAGCTCAGTGATCGTTCAGGAGGGTGTTAATTTCCATATGTTTATGTAGGGTTTGCAATTTCTTTTGCCATTAATTTCCAATTTCAGTGCACTATGGTCAGATAATATGCATGGGATAATTTCAGTTCCTTTGCATTTACTTAAGCATGTTTAATGGCTAATATATGGTCTGTTTTAGAGAATGTCCCATGTGCAGCTGAGAAGAATATGTATTCTGATGTTGTTGGGAAAATACTTTGAACATTCAGTAAGTCCATTATTCCCAGATTTAACTCAGTTCTGTGACTTGTTCCTTTTTGTCTAGTTGAGCTATCCCTTTGTGACAAGAGGACATTAAGGTCCCCTTCTATAATTGTATAATTGTGTATGTGGTTTTTCATGTCTATTAGTATATGTCTCATATAGTTGGGAGCTCCTGCATTTGGTGCATATATATTTATGATTGTTATCTCTTCCTCTTGAATTTTCCCCTAAAAAATATGTAGTGATCTTCTTTATCTCTCTTGATCATTTTTGGTTTGAAGTTCACATTATCTGCAAACAGGCTAGCTATCCCTGCTTTTTTCGTGGCTCCTGTCCCATGAGATATTGTTTTACATCCTTTGACTTGAATTCTATGAGTTTTTTTATATTGAGTTAAATGTGTTTAACTGTTGAATCCAGTTTTTTGATCCAGTCTGTCAGTTTATTTCTTTTATTTAATGAACTGAGGTCATTTACATTGATGCTTATAACTGATATATATTGGCTTAACTTTGCCATGTTATTTTCCTTTGTTGGTTCCCTGCTTCTCCTCTTATTTAATTGATTTTCCTGCCTGGTGGTTTCTTTCTTTTGTTGTTCTGGTAATTGTGGTATTTTTTACCTTTATCTAGAATGTGTTTCAGTACTCTTTCTACGGTTGGTTTGATGGACATTAGTTTACTCAGTGGCTGTTTATCATGGAAGTATCTTTTTCTCTCATTAGTTTTGAAAGAAAATGTTGCAAGGTACATTAATGTGGGTTGAAAGTGGTTTTCTTTCAGGGCTTGAAATACTTCAGTCTACTTTGACCTTACGAGTTTGTGTTGAGAAGTTAGCCATAATTCTTTTGGGCTTTTCTTGATAGGTGATCTGTTTTTTTCTCTAACAGCTTTTAGTATTCTGTTTTTATGTTGAATTTGTGGGATCTTGATTCTTATATGTGTGGTTTTAGACTTATTTTGATTATGGCTACTTGAAGTTCTGTGTGCCTCACTTATCTGTATATCAGATTCTTTTCCTATGGTTGTAAAATTCTCTACTATTCTGAAAATAATTGGGAAAGGCTTATTTAGCTCACAGTTTGTGAAGTTTTCAGTCCATAATCAGCTGGCTCCAAGGCAGGGTGGTGTGATGGGGGGCAGCTGTTCATGACAGCAGAGGACAGCAAAAACAACAAGAGCAAAGAAAGCAGCAAGCCTCATTTCTGTCCTTATCTTATGTGCAGGCCACTTGCCCTAGAGCCCTTGGTAACATTCACACCACCAATCACAGCACTAAATAGTGAACCAGTCACAAATTCTAGATTCAGCAGGCTCTGAAAAGTCCCCATGACCAAATGAGGCTTGGGGGGCAGCATGAAGACACAGACCATAACAGATGGGAAGCCACAATAACTCTTAATAATGCTGGTTGAAATAAATGTAGTGCAGATGCTTTCAAGAAAATTTGCTCTATTATATTAAAGTGAACAGACTCTTATCATAAAGCTGAGTAGTTACTGTCTGTATCCATATCTAAAGGAGTTAGAAACTTACATCAGCACAAAAACCAATAAATAAATGTTTATATCCACTTTAATAATTTAAAAAATTACTAGTGTGTATGTGCATTACACAGTGATTATGTTCATCTGTGGCTTAGATAGTTTTACTTATCCTTCTCTCCATCTTCCTTACTCCCCAGATCCCCTTCCCATTTCTACAGAGTTTCTTAAGATGGCTCTGTTCTTTACCTCTTTATTTATTAGAAATACCAAGAGATCTTTACATGTTGAAACCTTCATGACTAACTTATTTCACTTAGTATTATAGTCTCAATAGCCACCCATTTTCCTACAAATGACTGACATCTATCTGTCTGTCTGTCTTTCTATCTCTGTTGATGGAAAAATAAGCCACTTCTATGATTGTGAGTTGTGCTTTGTGGGTATGCAGTATCACTAGTATGATGAGTTTACCTGTTTCCGGAAGGTCTTTGGGAGATACAGCTGGGTCAAATGGAATTTCTAGTTTTAGTTTCTTCAGAAATCTCCTACTAATTTCCAAAGTGATTGTATTAGTTTATATTCCCACCAACAATATATAAGCGTTCTTTTTTGCCCATAATCTCACCAGCATTGTTGTTTGTTGAGTATTTAATAAGGACCATTCTTCCTGGAGTGAGATGGAATCTCAGTGTTGTTTTGATTTTCATTTCTCTAATGCTTCCAGATGCTGAACACTTTTCCACTTATTCTTAGCTGTTCGTATTTTTTTCATTTTTTGATCAGGTTTTTTTTAATTTTTTAGGTATTATTGAGTTCTTTATATATTCTAGATGTAAGTCCTCTGAGTAAAAAACTCATCAAAAGATTTCCATTCCTATCTCTTCAATCTGTTGGTTCTTTTATACTGCAGAATTTTCTTGATATAACCTGATTTGTTTGCTCTTTATTATTATTTCTTGTGTAATTTGAATTCTGTTCATATTTGCATCATACCACAGTGATATATGTGCACCCATGTTTATAGCAGCACAATTTGTAAGCCAGATCTTGGAAACAACCTAAGTGCCCATCAACTGAGGAATGGATAAAAAAAGTTGTGGCATTTTTATACAATGGAGTACTACTCAGCTATAAAGAATGATCACATCGAGATATTTATAAATAAATGGACACGACTTGAGACCATTCTCTTAAGTGAAATAAACCAAACTCACAAGGGTAAATACCATATAGTCTC
>PVJX010013024.1:31591-48728 GCA_004027295.1 Dolichotis patagonum | reverse complement strand
CTCAGCCCACATGCTGGCAGGCTCACATCCGCCCCCCAGAGAGGGGAGGAGCTCCTTGTTCTCCCTGCACTCCGAGTCAACCACATGGTGCAAGTCCCGAGGCACCAGGGTCTTTCTCCTTCGGGCCGCTGAAAGTCCGCCATACTCACCTGCTATTTCTTTCTGATGAATTGACCATTCCATTTCCAAAGTTCTGAAATGGCCAACAGACCACAGAAAGAATTCTCTTTAGGCTCCTGTTTGAAACCAGCAGATACATCGATCTGCTGATCTTGCTGCAGGGCCACTTACCCACCTCTTTCAACCGCACCCCACCTCCTGACAGCAAGTCAGCTCTGGCACCTCCATGACCCAATCACCTTTCCAATGCCCTACCTGTGAACACACGAGCCTTTGGGGGAACATCTAGATAGAAACCATCACAATCCCCAATCTCTCCGCTCCCTAATTACAATTCTTCTTCCCTGACCAGGCTATAGTGTGTCTTGGGCTCATGCCCAAGCCGGGACTGCTCAGCTGGGGCAGAGATGGGGTACACTGCATCCAGATACGGCTCCTCCCTTGACAAGGCCCAGGCGAAGAGAAGTGTCACTTAAAAGAGCACCAGGCACCCCTCATGCTGTGCCCACCAGGAGCTTCAGGAATAATCCCCTGGCTCTAACCAGCAGAGTTAGCAAAACTGAGCTCACCCTAGCTAAATCCTGTGGGATGTCGTGTTTACAGGGGACTAGATTTAATACAGAACACATAATTCATAGGGTTATTTTATAATATTCACCCAGAGTCAAATGCAGAAGAGTTAGAAATCTGTCCACACACTAGAGACCCAAAGAATCCAGCTGAGGCCCTGGATCCCACAGCAATGTCCCGCACAAGTCCACTTAAAGACCTAGAGCCCGTGGCGTTACAAATTGCCCGTTAGTTAATCCACCACAGCTGTCATGGACCCCAACTTTCCTGAGATTTCACCCTTCATGGGTAGAGTTCTGATCCAATTTATCTGTATGCATCAGCTTCTCAATATTTTGACTACCTTGTTTTTGCAAAACCAACATAAACACTGCCAAGCACCTCCTGTTTGTAGGATGCTAAATTTGTCTGTGTGGTACGAGATACCCTCGCAGCTGAAGGCTGCTTCCCTACTCCACAGACCCTACCTGGAGGTCGCTCCGCTCCGAGGAGCCAGGCGTGCCGATACACTGCAGGTCATCTCAGGCCCGTCGCAGACAGCTCCCTTCTGCAACATCTCCACCAAGTGGCCGTCTGGCCTCAGCTCCATCTCCAGGGAGAAAAAAGGCCACACATTCTAACTCGAAATGGCTTCACAAAGACTTTACTACTTTACATCGAGCTTCAACTGCTGCTGTCCTCTGAGCATCCACCCAGTGACCCTGGCTTGCTCTCCCAAACCAAGCAGAACAATCTGATTCCAGGGAAGCCAATGAATACAGTAACAATCTCATGTTCCCATGTCAGGCTGTCACTCTGAGCAAGGTGGCAATGACTCTCCCTGAACTTAAATTTTAAAAATAAAAAATGGAGACAATACCACCTCCCCAGGATGACAAGAGGATAGAGCACGTGGAACCCCCATGTTATGGTTTGTGTCTAGATGTGCCCCCAAAGTCTCATGCAGTTTTAGATGGGGCTTTTTTGGACGTGGCTGAATCTAGGGTGTGTGACTGCTTCATGGTTCAATGCTAGGATTAAGGGTGGTGATTGCTGGCTCAGCCCACTGATTGCACCAGCACCACCTAATCCTGGTAGACTGGATACAATGCAAGAGACAGAAAGAGGCTGGCCTCTCCTCTCTCCGCTGCTGCTTTTTTGTCTTCCACCACCACGAACTGTTGCCCCTCCGACATGGACCCCTGCCTTGGAGCCAGCCAATTATGGACCTCTGCAAACTGTGAGCTAAGTAAACCTTTTCCCCTTTAACTTTGGATGTCAGGTATTTTGTCTCAGCAATGAAAGAAAAATAATGAAGACCCTGACACTTTCCTCTCCTCTACGTGGCATTAAATTGCAGATTAAACAAGTCCCCCAAAGTCTCGTGTGTGTGTGGACGGTGACTGGATCATGGGGTACTGTACTCACTGATGGACTCATCTACCGATGACTGTGGTAGCTGACCGTGCTGTTAGGAGGGGGCTCTCGCGATGTGACATGGAAAGGTGTGTTCTGGTCCCTGCTCCTCCCTTCTCTCTCTGCTTCCTGGCTGATTTGGATTGAGCAGCTCTCCTCACTGGAGGCTGTTTCTGCCTTGAAGCCCCCACACACACCATGGACTGAACTCACTGGAAACCGTAAGCCACATAAACCTTCCTTCCTTTAAACTATGAGTATAATGTAGCAACAAGAGAGCTGATTAATACACAGCAACCCATCAAATATTGAGAAACCCTGTCACGCCGCCTTTAAACATCCTCTGCTCCGAAGGAGACAGTTATAACCTCTATAACTGTGCCTCTGAGAATGTCTTCGAAACATCCAGAATTCACTTCCATTTATCCACATGGTGCTTCTGTTTCCTTTTCCATTTTGTTTTTAAATACCATCCATCAAAGCCATTGTTAGCGTGGGGCTAGACCATGTGAAGCAGGAGCAGGACCCCAAAGGGTCTCCTCCCAGGAGACCTCCCGAGTAAGGACACTGCCAGCTGCAGCCCAACAGTCACCCACAGGGGCCCAGCGGTACTTCCATAGCCAATGCAGCCCAACAGCACCAACCACAACATTAAGGGAGCTTCGCCCCCCCTTCCTACCAGCCGCCAAGGAAGTCTTCTGCAGCGAGGCTTCTGCTGCTCCCTTTCCTCATGAGCGCTGAAGAACATGGACCAGGGCTGGAGAAGAGCGGTCAGAGCTGACTGTGGCTCCTCTGAGTGACCTGCATGTGGCGGTCCTACAGCTAATTTCTCTCCAGTGCTGAGAGCCAACTTCTACCCAGCAGGGCCTCGGCTGAAGGCTAGGCTGACACTCACCCCCTCTGCCGTGTCCCCAAGAATGGGATGCCCTCCTGAGTGTCTCTAAGGAGCCATTTGTTCAGCTGCAAGAGCCTGGTTCAATGTTATAGTCCTCTTAACTTGAGGCAACACCCCCAAATGACTGTTTTGGGGACTCCTCAATGAATGGCCCCTGGCCCTGAGAATCCCACGCCTCACACTCTCCAGGCATCCCTCCCAGCCTTGCTAGAAAACACTGCCTCCTGCACTTCCACACTGCTGGCTCCCTCACCCCAGGTCAGCCTCCCAACACTCCTAACTCCATAGGACCGTGAAGATACAAATAACACACATGGGACAGCAACCTGAAACACCATGGACACGTCACATAACTTTCAGAGAAGTCCTGAAGTGGGGGCTTCGGGGTTGGTTCAGCAGCTCAGCACCATCATTAGGATTGGGACCGAGTCTGCCTGTCTGTCAGCTTTCATCTCTGCCTTCCCTCATGGCTACAGAATGGCTGCTAAAGCTTCCAGGATAGAGCACTGGATCCAAACCCAGCAAGGCCGCGCACTTCTGGAGCATCTCAGTCTCTTAGCAACGGAGGCCCTTCCCAAAGCTCCCAACAGACTTCCCTCCAATTCCCAGCAGCAGCTGTGCACGTGCCCACTGCCACCCAACCGCCCGGGCACCCATGGCAAAGGGGGAGGTGGTCAGAAAAGGTCAGGCCCATCTTCCTGAACACGCCAACGCCTGGCCTGGAAAACTGAGGATTCTGCTAGCAGGATGGGGAGAATGGCTGTCAGCTAAGAAGCAAGAAGGCTGGTCCACCTTCTTCAGGGTCCGTGAGCATCCCCTGCTCCAGGACAGGCTGCCTCGGTCAGGGGCCACATGCTACTACCATGGCCCAAATGACATCTCAGTAAAGCACTGAGCACACTAGGTGAGGTATGGCTCCAAGAGCAACAAGACATGCCACAACCAATGAGTGTGTTTCCAGTCTGCACACCTATCTGTTGAGATTGAAGTAGGCTCCTGTCCTGTGCTCCTCGATGAGTAAGAGGTTTTTCCCACAATGCATCAGCCAGGACTACATCAGCCAAGGCTGCGCTAAGAACATGTCACACCCCAGGCCTACCAGACTCCTGGACTTCACAACGCTTCTTTCTTCACAGCCAGGTGACTCAGCTTCAGCCACCTGGGAAAGTTCTTTGGCAGAGGGATGGCATCCAGCTGGGCAGTTTAAATGTCAAGAGTCTTCCATTTTGTCTACTCTAACTACGACTTGCCATGGCGTCCACCGTCTCCCAGCAACGGGGAACAAACAGTGTATCTGGAGGAGTAACTCATTTCTAAACCTTCAAAACTGGTTTCATGTGCACTTGGTAGGGCTAAACATTTGAGGGAATGTGAACACCAGATCCTGCCAGTGGGTCCAATGAGGCCCACCTGGCACACCTGGGGAACACAGGGGTCATAGCCTGGGTACCACACTTTTGGAGAAAGATGTATTCAGAGGCAAGCGCTCCTAAAACATTGGCCCAAGTCAATGGAAACCCCAAGATCCAGGCTCCTGCTGGGAAAAATGCCCCCTAAACTACCATCCTTCTCTCTTCCAGCACTTTACAACTGAGCTATATCACCAGCCCTCTACTGACTCTTCTTTCAATTTTATCAAGTTAGCACTAGCCTCTGGCATCAGTTTGTATGGACATTTATGATATTTTTTTTTTTTGGTCGGTACCGGGGATTGAACTCACGACTGCACACTTGCAAGGCAGGCGCTTATGCCACTGAGCTAAATCTTCAGTCTGACGTTTATGATTCTAATTTTGCCATCAAACACAGTAGCTCTCACTCCCTACCTTGTGTCATAAGCAAATTTCATAAATGTCCTTAATCAAATAATTGATAAAAAGAAGAAAAAGAAGCCAGAGGGAAACATCCTTATTGCACAGATTAATTTATGAACCACAATTTTATAAATCAATTCCAGATCCCAGAGCCTGTGAATCACAACACCTCTACAGTCTTACTCTGAGGTTGTAGGACAAAGCGATACCTAATTCTTGGAAAGCTAAAGGAGAGATCAAAAGATAGCAAGTTATTAATGACTGCACAAAGCTGTAGGTATCTACAAACCCACCATAGAAACCTCTGGGAAACCTGAATATCTCCAGTGCCCCACAAAACCCAGCCTCTACCCGCCACACCTGCATGCAGGAAACAAATATGAGGCCTTCTCCAAGTGTGCCCAGAAAACCTACAGGACGGGCTAGAGTGAAAGATGACAAGGAGAAACAGACATTCAGAACTGTCCTCCCACCAGAGGGAGAATTCACTCTTTGTGGGACAGTAGGGCCTTTGGGGAACAAAGGGGTGACAGTAACAGCCAACCGCATGACAAACATCCAAAACGACAACACAGCTGCTCTGGGGAACTGCAACTTCTTTCAGAGAACTTCACATGCAGAAATATGCTTATTTGTTTCTCCTTTTAGGACAGGGATTCCATGAGGCCAGTGGCCTGGCATGTCCAATCGCTGTGGGACGGCAGGGCTTACTACAGAGTGGATACCCAACACTGAGTGGGGTAGATGAAGGACTGAATGGGTCCCCAGATGGGTCTCATGTGGATAAAAACCATCAAATGGATCATATTCTTATCAGTTCAGTTAAAGACTCGACCATCAATTTTTATTGAGTCTCCACTAAGACAGCTTGGTATTTAGGTTAGAACCGGCAGGAGTTCCATTCTTTTCCAAGTACAGATCATTTGAGCCACCACGCCATGTTCGTTTTTTAGACGTATGAAGCTTGTCTCCTCATATACGAAGGGTTCCCTTGTCTTTATTCTAAATCTTTCAAGTCTCTTCTCATAAATGAGAATATTAAATGGCTGCTCTCACAACATGAAGAGGCATCTAGCAGAAATAATCTGCCACTTCCAACACCCTTAAGTTTTCCTTAGTGTCTAACATACTAAATCCCATGGGTGTCCTCCCAGCCCGTGAACACCACCACGACGCACTCACATTTTCACACATCCTAGTGCGTCAGATGTGCATGCCCTTTTTTTTTAATATTCCATTAAAAGTGGACTTTAAATCTGCCTGTTTTTCTTAACCTCTGTTTGTTTCCTCTAAAAGCAAAGGAAAGCAACAGTCATTTTCCAATCCACACCTCTGCATTTGCAGGACCAGTGAGGATGCTGCTTTTCAGGGCCACTTCTCCCTTCCCCTGAAAGCGCTCACGTCGTAAGCCCACACGGTGTCCACCCCGTCTCCGGTGACGTGGGCTGGGGTCCAGTTCGGGAAAGGGAAGCGACACGCAATGACACGCGCATCATCCTCAAGTTCAAGTTCCAGTTTCTTCTCCAGCTGCGGCATCTGCAGAGACAACAGCAGTTACTTCCGGATGAGGAAGGCCGGGAAGAGACGCCCAGGGCTCTGTGGCTGAAGCTGCCCGAACGCGCTGAGAAGGAAGATGGCTTCGGGGCACAAACGCATCACCAAACAGGCCTGAACCCACAGAGGCACATTAGCAGCAGCTGTAATAACAGCTTCTGGTTCGGGTATAAAGTGTGCCATTCCCAGCAGGCTTTGATTGCCAATTTCCAGTTTCCTGACTAAAATCATGACATAGCAGTAATGAGAGAAAGAAAACGTTAGATTATTTACCTACTTTACCATTTCACCACACCCTGTCTTGTACATGTAAGACCCATTTTTAACATCTCTGAAATCAGAATACAACACATAATGGAGAGTGTCTTAGAATCATTACAGGCAGCGCTTTCTCCTTCTCAGTGGCAATGGTGTATCTTAATATCTAGAGCCCAAATTCTAATTCATCATTACAATCAGTACCAGAAAAACAAAGGTTAATTCCAGGAAGGACAGAAAAATTTGTATTCTTATAACAGCCAGTAAAAGGTTCTTTCTATTAAAAAAAAAATCTATTTTTTCCTTGAGGAAAAAATTAAGCAAAAAATGAGATAATGTGTGTTCTTCCAAAATATCAGAGGTTTCTCATGGTAATTTTGTTCATAAAAAGAATAATTGTAAACTTATTCATATTACCATTATTCTTTTCCCTTTTATAGTTTCCTTTATTTCCAAATGATTGTCATATGCTAAGTCAAGATAAACCCCAAAATGAAAGGAGCTATTTCAATCATAAATTAACTGACTAAATTATATATAAATATGCAATGAATCTGATTCTTGATATCATACACAAAGAGAAGCAGTGGTGTGTCATGCCTGTCTAATGGAACTCAAAATTATTCATACAATTATGGTTTCAAAGTGACACAAACTCATCATGTTCTAATTATAGCTTCAAAACTTTAAACATGAGTTAGAACCAGCTCAAAGGCATGAGACAGATCAAGCCGGTGTGGACTAAACCCAGAGTCCTGTGTACACAATACGCATTAGACAAGCGCTCCAGCACCGAGCCACAGCCCCCGCCTCAGACTCCTCCAAACCCTGCTCACACCTCGCCCACCTCAGCTCACGGCAACTCCAAGCATCCTTCCTCACCCCACCTCTCTCTCTCTGCCCACTAATCTTCTTGCCTAACTCCCACAATGCACTTGGTTCGACCACCTCTTGCCAGCTCACCCACCCTGATCCAAGCCTCAACACCTGATCCACAAGGCTTGTAACTGACTGCGACCCCTGCCACATTCACACGGGGACCCCATGACGCTGACCACACGGGGACACCACCATGAGGCAGCCCACGACCCTCAGGCCAGCCCGTCCCTGCGTGCTTCTGCTCTCCTGTCAGCGGCTGCTGGTCCACAAAGGCCAGTGATCTTCACGACCACATTTTCTCCGACTGTCCCCTTCTCTATGTCACCCCCACCTGCTCAGTGGTCCCAAAGCCCCACATGCACACCCAGCTTGGCACCTGCCTTGCATTCCTAGCAGAACCCATAAGGACAATTATATCGGCTGTTCTCTGAGGTTATGAAAGTCAACAGCCTCCAGGGAAAGTGCCAGGAAAGGGCCTGGTGACACCATCCACACCTGCTCACCTCGGGTCACCGACCCACAACTCTGCACCCAGCAAGGCAGCTCTGGGGCACCCTGTCCCCGCCCACACCACATGGCTAGCCACGGGCAAGTCCATGCTGCATGACAGCAAGGTGGCCCTGGAGTTCACTCCTTGGGTGATCAGGGACGGCGACACAGAAGACAGCTGGCTGGTGAGTGTCTAGTCAGTGTCAGTCCTGTCCGTGATAAGGGCAGCCCAGGCTTCTGGAAGCGGGGCCCGGGACAGCGCAGGCTCACGGGACACAGGACGGCCAGAGGCGAGGGCAGGAGGAGGTCAGGGCCACGCAGGGTGTGGGCCTCCCGGTCAGGGTTCAGCCACAGGTCACAGCAGGGTCTTTACAGGGCGCAATCGGTCTGCCCCAAGTTCTGCAAAGGGGCTTGTGTCCAGCTGGTATTTGCAGTCCTGGTACCAGCACTGCAGACCCAAACAGGACTCCTGTGCCTCCTAGGCCGTGAGGTCAGAGGCCCTGTGCTCTGTGCCAGCTCCGGCTCCAGCTCCAGCCCCGGAGGGAGGCACAGTTATCAAGAGCAATGATCTAGAGGTGGAAGCACGGACAGCACCAGGGCCTCTGCCTCTACCGTCAGCTACCACAGGAAGCTCGGGTAGCACTGAACAGCCCAGACAGGGGGAGACTCTCAGGTCCACGTGGCCAAGAGGGCAGCCCCAGCCTCCTGACGCTGCACACAGCCTGAGGGAGCCTGTGCAGCCCTCCCGAGCGCCCGAGGGCAACACGGGGCGTGGACACAGTGGCCGAGTCTCCTGCTCCACGGAGGGCGGCTGCTCCCCACCGTCTGGGGTCAGGGAAATGCTCCTGGCACCTCGGCTGAGGAGAACTGGCCAGCACCCAAAAGCACTTCTGGATCCCTAAGGCTCCTGCTGCCCCCAAGGGCACGGCAGGAACCCGACCTACACTGAAGGCTGGACAGGAAACAGCAGGCCCTTCCGAAGGCTGCTGCTGCCCCCCACTGGGGCCAGGCTGCCCTGGGGCCTCACCCACACCTGGGCTCAGCGTCCAGCACGGTTCCCAGGAAACACGGACTTGCTGTTTACACAGCGCGTGGGGTTTCTGGGACAATGACTCATCCCGGAATGCAAACGCTTCAGAAGGAAAGCCGAGACATCGAAGTGCAGTAATCACCGCCAAACTGCCACACTGATTCTGTGGCCCCAGGTGTTCAGACCAAAGACCAATCTCTTCTGCCATGTTTTCTCTTCTAGGCCAAAGCACAGACACCTAAGTTAGGTCTTAATCTCAAACCCAGTAAGAATTACAAACAAACGGACAGAATCCCTACCTTTCTAGGAGCACACAACAAAAGCATTTCAAAATTGTCTTAAACAATGAAAGAAACTGTCGTGGTGCACTCCTGTAATCCTAGCACTCACAAGGCTGAGACAGGAGGATCTCCACACACCCAATTGGAAGGCTGAGACAGGAGGATCTCCACACCTCCAAGGCCAGCCTGGGATATACAGTGAGTTTGACAGCAGCCTGGACTACATAGCAAGACTCTCTCAAAAAAACAAAAAGAAATAAAGAAAGCAAGAAAGAAACAAAGGAAAGACATGGTAACACAATGAAGATCCTAATGGTAACAATGAATTCCGTAAGCACTGAAACATCTTACATAAAAATGAAGGCATGAATAAAGCAACAGAAAAGTAAATTTCCTTTTCTAAAGTTAAAAACAGCCTTGCAGAGCCAACCCAGCAAACATTCACCTCCACCAACATTATTACAGCAGTAATTACAGACTGTGGAAAGTACAAAGGGATTTCTACCCCCCTCCGCGTCCTGCAAACCAGCAGTTCGCTCCAGCGGAAGCATCTCACCCTGCCCATCCTGCTGAAGGCTAAGGGCCCATTTTCAGTACAGTGCCGAGGTATTTTCATTTGTGAAAGTACATAATCCAAGTTCAATATTCAGTTCCTCAGCAAATCGGTCAACTGAGGTACAATGAAACTAGTCAATGCTTATCCACCCTGAAAATTATCTTCCTGCAGAACTGGAGAAAGGGTCCATTCAAAGGGAACACGCCACAAACTTCCCTAAGTGACATCAGCCACGGAGAAGTGAGCAGCTGTGAAAATCATAAACCACCCGTACCTCCTAAAGAAGGTTTTGAGCCGGAATTGTTAAGGCTCAGGGAGATCATTGAGATTTTTATCTGAAACAGAAGTTTGACAGTAGGACTCAGTCTCTGACCACGGAACCTGTCGGGCCCTGGAGTATTTACTGAACCGCTGAACTGAAGACCCGCATTCCCAGGCCCTCATCTGCCAGAGGTGGGGAGAGGGGCCACCTGCGGGTGTGGAAGGAGCCCAGAAAGGGTCACACTCACCATCTGGGGAACCCCAAAGACCACCACATTTGAGTACTGCGAGAAGGAGACCTGGGGGAAGAGGGAAGCAAGGGGGAAGTTATTGCAGAAACTCAGACTCCAGCTTCCCTCAGCTCACGGAAATGAGCAGCAGTTTCCCATCTGCCACGGTGGCTTGTGGAGAAGCAGAAGCAGCAGCCTGCACGCAACAAAGAGGCTGCGTTCACACTGCCCTTGACGCCAGTCCCATCCATTCACTTCCAGACACCTCCCCGTAACTCGGCTCCCACCGCAGGTTCCTGTGTCAGAAAGGCCAGGAACACCCGGTGACCACTCCACTCCACATGCACAGAATCAGCTCAGCAAGGACACACGGCAAAGACAGGCACGGTGGCGCTGTAACGCCAGCACTGGGGAGGCTGAGGCAGGAGGAACCCTGTGAGTTCAAGGCCAGCCTGTGCAGTAGTGGGTTCAGAGACAGCAGGGGACAGGAAGTAAGATTCCATCTCAAAAAGCAAAAGCAAAAACTTCAGCGCCACCTGGCCTTTTTGCTTTAGTTTTTCAGGCCACCAGTTTTATGGTGACCATCCTTAGAATTCTAATCCCTGCTTCTGCTCTAAGTACTACGTAAAAAGTGCAATAAAATGGTTGAAAAAGTGGGGGGAAGTGCTTTGCCAGTCAAAATTCTTATTGCCCAATAAAAGTCTTATTCACTCTACAGTGACATCGTTTAGTTATATATCGTATGAAAAACAATGCAAGCAAAACTCAAGTGAATTTTTATAAGCTACTGATGACAATATTACAGTGGGAAATTCTTATTTAAAAAAACATAGGATGGAGCATTTTAAGAACAAAATTACAAGGCTTTAGAGAGCACAGATAAATTCTGAGGAACCTCACTCGTTAAGAGGACCAGAAGTCACCAGGGCAGCCTGGTTGGTGGACACTCTCTTCTTCTATCACCCATTTCAGCTCTGTCTGAACACACAAGTGTGCACACAGGCACACAGGAAGAGCTGAATGATTTACACAGAACAATTTACACAGGATCCCCAAGTGAGATGTAAAATCTCACTGTTTCATAACACGCAGAATCAGAACACTTCAACTTAGTAAACTACTTCGTGGGATTCGCATGAGCTATCCCAGCGATGGCGAACCTTTTGGAGCTCTCAGTGACACAAACAGCCCGCCACAGCACGAGTGCCACAGGTTCGCCATCACTGCCCAATCCTATCAAGCGCTCTAAGCTTCTACCCTAAAGTTGCCTGCAAAATCTATCAGGTTAAAATGTGAACACATTCCATCATGGCAAAGTATTCCCTTGGATTTTTTAAGTATTTTTCTCTTAACAAGTCTTTCAGTGTTTGTGAGTAATAAAATCCTGGGCCATGTCCCACCTTACATACCTTCCACAAATCCGAAATGTAAAATGAGGTTGAGCCATGCACGCCTTCTCTCCAAGCCCGGTACCGGGAGTACCAAACCAGCCAGGGATTCAGCTCATAACCCACCGCTGTGAATCCTTCCTTTGCAGCTGCTATCACCTAACGAGGGGCCAAGATGTATCACAAAGAAGAAAAATTAACTCACATGGTCAAGTGGTATACTCCTTTCCTACTTACAATTTATCATCTTAAAACATTCCATTACAAAGTACATTGTTAGCTGTGCACACCTTTGACCCCAGCTCGGAAGGCTGAGGCAGGAGGATCACTCCCAATTCCAGGCCAGCCTGGCTACAAAGTGAGTTCAAGGCCAGTCTGAACTGCATAGTGAGGCTCTGTTCAAAAAGGCAATAAATAGGGCCGGGGATTTAGCTCAGTGGCTTAAGCGCCTGGCAGGCGCAAGGTAGTGAGTTCGATCTCTGGTACCAAAAACAAAAAGGCAATAAATAATTAGATAAATAAATAAGCACTAGGTTGACTCGGGTGCCGGGAGAACAAGGAAATCCCCCGCTCTCTGGGGGCAGCTGAGAGTGTGGCAGACTTCAGCGGCCCAAAGGAGAGGGACCCTGGCACGTCAGCACCTGCACTGTGCGGTTGACTCGGGGTGCCGGGAGAACAAGGAGCTCTTCCGGTCTTTGGGGGGGCGACTGTGGTCCTGCCTGCATGTGGGCTGAGAATCAGACATCTCATGTCGTCCTTTCCCCCGTCCCGTGTCCCCCCCTTCACCTCCCCCCTGCTTAGCCAGTGGGAGCCAGTGAACTACACATCTTATGAAAAGATTGACTATGCTATTTAGTATGAGCTCCCCATATGCAAAGATCAGGACAACCATGTGGAAGAAAACAAGAGACAATATGACAGATAGTGAAGATCTCTGGTTAACTAGCTTTGAAATTTGTGCTTTCTTATGTCCCATTCTGTTCTGTCTTTATTGTGTTTAATTTTACTCCCTTTTAAAATAAAATAAAAAATTAATAAAAAAATAAAAAATAAATAAATAAATAAGCACCAGTGGTTGTCAGAACTGGGGGAAAGAATGGTATGGGTATTACTGCCGAAGCCCGACAGCTCAGCCGCACAAACACGAAATGAACCAGCCTCTTCCAGCTGTCACATCGATCCGACCCGGCAGGTCTTAGCTGGGCTGGGTACCACTCACCACGCGCCCGTCGCCGCTGCCCACGTCCACCAGGGACCCTCGTCTGCGCCGCAGCATCTTCACCACGTTTTCAATCTGCTTGGCGGTCGCAGGTACGAAAGGCAAACAGACCTTCCGGAGGGCGGGGGCCAGGAATGGTGTGGCCACGGCGTACACGGCCACCAGCGCCCCGCCGGCGACGCCAGTGAGCAGCAGCCCCCAGCTGCTCCGCTGCGGGCCGCCAGCCTCCGACCTCGCGGGCAGATCCCGTGCAGGCTGCCTTGCTCCCCGATGCCCGTCTCCGGGTGCACCTGCGCTGACGGCAAGCAGAAAACAGGAGGGGTACAAGCTGAGACAGGACGCTGAGCTTCTCTGTGTGACTGACAAACAGTGTTTTGTGGGGCAGGCTGCTCTGGTCCAACGCAATCGCAATCACAATCACGTGAGCCCTGCAAGACTGAAGTGGACTGGGGGAATTACTCAGCACTAACGGAGGTGTGAAGGCCGGGCGCGTGCACACCTGCAATCCCAGCACTCGGGAGGCTGAGGCAGAAGGATGCCCACGAGTGACCGGCCAGCCTGAGCCGTGAAGTGCGTTCAAGGCTAGCCGGAAATGCACAGTGAGATCATCTCAAAAAAATTTAAAAAATAAAAACTGAAATCTTTTCTTTCCAACATGCTGATTTTATGTGTGTCTCAGAGTCATCCTGAGAAAATAACGTATCACAATTTATGTAGTGTCTGGGCATGGTGGCACACACCTATATTCCCAGAACTAGGGAGGCTGAGGCAGGAGGATCACCTGAGGCTAGCATGGGTTACACAGGGAGTTCAAGGGCAGCCTGAACTATGTGGTAAGATCCTGTCTCAAGAAACAAAAAACAAAGAAAAAAGCTTATCTAGTAATTTACTAACTCAATGTCCATTTGTCCAAACCGTAACCACAAACTCCCCATTTTTATTTTTTGAGTGAAGACAGCCTCATAGATAAGTAAGCATGAAAATGTCTATCACCCTGTCAGTAAGGGAAAGGATTCCACATCCATTTGGCCTGACATCTGTAACTGAGTGGCGGAAACACAATTGTGAAGTAACAGAAGAAACAAAACTCAGGCTTACCAAACAATACAATAATGGAGACTTCCTAAAGCAGATCAAAAAAGAAAAGTAAGTCACTTCACCACTATCCCAGGCATGGGGTAAAGCACACAGATTCTGGTCACTGGCTGTACAGAAACGGACGTCCTCTCCTCTGACCCATCCCCGCCCAGAGGGGAAACTGATACGGACCTGAAACTGATTCCCATGGGGGACACAGGAGCAGGGCCACACCAGAGACCAGTGCGGTGATAATGCCAGCTGCGTCACTTTGCTCCGAGTGACCCCTAATCCCCTCTCCCCGCTGAACCTCTGCTACCCCTCTGTAAAGCGGGGCCTCCTGGATGTGAAGAGAAAGGAGTGGACGAGGGTACAGCACTCAGACCCGGCCAGGTACATGGGAGGCGGAGGTGCTCTCAGCTGTCACCATTTACACATCGCAGGGGTCACACTGACCCACAGGAGCCAAACTGTCTTCCCCGGAGCAGCGGCCCACCAGCCAGCGAGGGGTGAGGCCAGTCCAGGGGGAACAGAAACAGGGACAATAGACCAGGCATCTGCAGCTTCGCTGTCAGCGAGGCATTCAGCTCACAGCCCGATTGTAGTGGTTTCATAACTGCTTGAAGAAATTGCCACATACAGTGTGCAAAACGCTCATGTGTGAGCACGCAGTGCTGGACAGGAGAACTACAACAGGGCGGCAGGGCTGCCCTTCTCCTGGACGCTCTGAGGTACGAGCAGTGCCCTTGTTTTCCAGCAGCTCCTGACCTAGCCTAATGGCCTCCAGATGTGTGTGTGTGTGTGTGTGTTGCTAGGGTCTGAACCCAGGGCCACTCTATCTCTGAGCTACATTCTCAGCCCTTTCTTAAAATTTTATATTGAAACAAGGTCTCATTAGGTTGCTGAGGCTGGGTTCAAACTTGCCATCCTTCTGCCTCAGCCTTCCAAGTGGCTGGGGTTTACAGAAGTGCTGCTGCTGCACCTACTTCCATGTTATACTTTGTGTCAGTTTTCCATTTCTTTTTATGAAGGGGTATGTGACTTTTAAAAACCCATTTGTGCAGGGACAGGTTATTAAACTCACAAAAGTCAGGTGATCTTAATTTCTCCTGTATAAACATGGACCCTTCCGCTGAGGCAGACACTGGCTGGTTGAGAAATGCTCTGCTATGCACAAGACTGAGGACGTCCGACCCTGGGGAACAGAGATGGAGAGGGAAGGCTGAGTCCAACAGTGGGACCAGTGGGTATTGGCAGAGACTGAATCTGAGCCAGGGGCAGAAGAAATAAGCCTGGGAACTCCACAGCCAGGCGGCGGGGAAACCTTTGCTGAGCGGAGGAAGGCATGGCTCTGAATACCAGGATGTGTGTATTTTATTCTGTACAAGAAGACAAAACAAAGCTACATTATTTACATTTTTAAGAAAGATAATACCAGCAACAATGTGTTATCTGACAAAACTCATCATCTTTTCCGTCTCAGGTTTTTAAGCCTGCAAGTTTTTCAACCGCACAAAGATTTGTATGCAGAAACCAAAAGCCATACCCCTCACCTTGCTTTTAAAAATGTAAATCTAATGCAGCTATACTGGTAGCTCTGTTCAGTGAAAGCCCTATTTTTATCAATGAAAACAAGCCCCTGAAACTTCAAACTTAAAATCAAGAGAATTTCAACAAATCCTTTTGATGGACCATTGCTTAGATTTGCAAGTTCACTATAACGTAAATAAATGGTAAGAGATTTCTGTCAGGTGTGCTCTGTGGGACAATGAGCCACTCTATTAAATAAGGGCTGCAGTGCCCACTGCCCTTTAGGAGCCCATTCTTTAAAGTTAAGAACAGTACAAGGCTAACTTGTACTCTCCTGTTCTCCAGGCGCTGCCTCTGCTTCTCAGGTTGGCTGAAAACTTCAACTTCCAAGGACAGATTTGGATCAGCTAAAGCTAGAGGCAGATGTACAAGACATACAAAAATGTACATTTCAAAGGGAAAAGGCAGGAACTCGGTCACTGGGGACTGTGATCGGGCATATGGTTCAGGTGGGGTTTATATTTGAAGATCAACATTTGAGGGTCATTTGCCGCGCACTTGAATATGCACGCTAGTTTAACAACTATAGAATGTGTCCCTTAAGAAGCCTTCTTGTATTGGTCTGGTATCATCTGTGTCCTTTGCTATATTAGGAAAAACCACACACATACTGTGTTCTTGAGGTTGTTTTTGTTTTTGTTTTGTTTTCTTTTTGGTTTCCTGGGCTACATAGCCCAGGCTGGCCTCAGCAATCTTCCTGCCTCGGTCCGTAGCATGCTAGGATTACAGGCATGCACCACCACACCCAGCACACAGTGTTTCGACAGAAAAGACACTGCATAGAGGATACCATTAGACATTTCCTATTTTTCATAGCAAGCTAGTAAGCAAAATGGTGGCAAGATTCACTATTTTGAATAAGGAAAGACCAACTCAGCAAAACAGAAATGGGTGAAATGAGTCCCAACTACAAAATCTAAAGTGCCCTTGGACTCATGTGCCAGTATCTCACTATTCTGTACCAATACACAATAACAAATATTCTGTACAATAACAAATATTCTTTAAGAAATAATATATAATGGGTCGAGGGTTTAGCTCAGTGGCACAAGCGCCTGCCTGGCAAGCATGAGGTCCTGAGTTCAATCCCTGGTACCAAAAAAACAGTAATAATAACAACACATAAAATGCTCTTGGAGCCCCACTCTAAGACTAAGGAGGCAGTGGGCCAGACATTTTCAGAGGATAATGGGTCACAGATCCTCCAGTGACAGATTCAATTCTTGGTCCTCAGGCCAGGGCTAAACAAAACTCAGGCAAACACTTCAATATTTATTGAGTACCTAATAAAAGCTGGGAATAATACAGCAGTGGGGGTGAGGAGACTGTAAACTCACAGGTAAATCTAAGTAAGGTACTAACTAGTTTGGTTACCCAAAAATACTTCTCTGATGCAACACAACACAGGGGTTAAAACACCAGCCGAGAATGCCCATACACTCCATTCCTCATGAAGCTGAGGCAGGTAGTTCCCTACCAACATAGACTACAAAGCAAGAGCCCGTGCTTAAAAAAAAAAAAAAAAAAAAAA
>PVJX010013024.1:0-31491 GCA_004027295.1 Dolichotis patagonum | reverse complement strand
AATAGTGGGGCCAGTGGGGACCCAGAGTAGGTTTTCTTTGGTTTTGGAGGGTTTGGGTTTGGTTTTTTTTGTTTGTTTGTTTTTTTATAGAGTCTTGCTGTGTAGTCCATGTCGGTAGGGACCTACCTGCCTCAGCTTCACGAGGAATGGGGTGTATGGGCACGTGTCACCATTCTCGGCTGTGTAATTTGTTTCTTAGGGTCTGTATAACCTTGGGCACGTTACTGGATGACTTGTGCAAATGAGGGGTTCGACAAACACTGCGTGCGTAAGACTAGGTACTGTTCTCCTGGCTCCTTACAACAGCCCCATAAGAGGACACCCCTGCTATTACAGACATTTCTGCACACAAGAATGCTGAGGCACAAAAAGACTAAGCAGCTTCCCGAAGACGCCGCGAGTAGGCGGCCGGGCTGTAACTGCAGTCCATGCGGCGAGCGCCCGGCACCGACAGCGATCCCCGCAGGTCACCAGGCCGGCGACCTGAGCCTGCCCAGAAGCCGACACGGACGGGCCCGATCGTGGCGACCGAAGCTGCTCGAAAGCCCCTCCATTACGCCCGAACCCCAACCCAAGAAGTCCCTTCGCCCTTCCCCAGAGATTAAGGGAGCCGCCATGCCCGTTCCGGCCTCACCTCCTCCTCCCTCCATCGCGAGATTTCCCTGAGAACGAAACACGGAAGTGGATCCTACCATCTTCTTAGAGCCAGGGCAAGAGAAAGGGAGAAAAGGTTTCAGAGTAAAAGAACTCCTAGTGGGGACTCACTACTCAGAAACTCTCAGTAATTAAGCATTATAATATGACTAAATTATAGCTACTCTTGGTTCTGGGAACTAAAAGTTCCCTATGCATCTTCAAACTCACCCCCCACAGTTTCTTGAATGATGGAAGTTTCCAAAAACCGCTAATTCCAGAAGGTACTGTAGGGCGTTAAACTAGTCTCGGTCGAAAAAGAAATCTCACAGAGCCTGCGTTGCGCATGCGCAAACTGCCGTTTCCTCCGGTGACAGGAAGACGGCGTTTTAGTTCGGGAGTGGTCACCGCGGGTGTGCGGGAAAGTAAGTCTTGCGGCTACACCATGACGTCCGTGGGGACCCTTGCCTTCGACGAATATGGGCGCCCTTTCCTCATTATCAAGGATCAGGAACGCAAGACTCGTCTTATGGGACTTGAGGCCCTCAAGGTAACGGCCCGGGATCCGTTTGCAATGGGATGAGGGGAGGCTGCCTAAGTGGTGTTTCTGCGCCTGCGCGAGTTCAGGAGTGATTTGTCCAGCCACGTGCTGCCCGGAAAGGTCGAGAACCCTCTCCCTGGCAAGCCCTCTTGGTTGCAGTCGCGCACCCCGCTCTCCGAGCTCAGCAGAGACAGGCGGATAACCCTCCAGTGGGAAGGCAGAGCTCTAATGGGTCGCCAGCGCCCTTCGGAGCGGGCCCAGGGGCAGCTTCATCCCGCCCGTCAGCAGGTTCCGTTCCCGCCGCGCTGCACCCCGCCGCCCCACCGGGCTGGGTTTGCGTCGGGCCAAGCAGGAAAGCCGAGCTGGGTTACCTGTACCTCCAGGGCTGCACGTCCTGAAGAAACTCAGGCAGATTTGCTTTGTAACTCATCAAAGTTAAGTCCTTTGCAAGGTAGTTTTTGAGTGCTTTTGTGCACGGCACAGTCCTGAATGCCATGTCTTTAAAATAAATAGAACACTTAGACTAGAAAGTAATTTGCAAGCGTGGAAAATGCATACAAATAAGACTAATTCTGGGCAGGGTGAGATCCGAGGACCTCATAGGAAGGGATGCAGATAGGAGTGGAGAGAGCTCTTCAGCATTTGATAAGCGGATAGGGCGAGTGGCAGTGCCATTAAAGGGAAGAAGACAGCTAAGACAGTATTGGGGCAGGGGAAGGCACGGCAATTTATCGAACGGAAGAAAAATCAGTTTTAATGGAACTCAATCGAGCGGCGCAGTAGAAATCATCTCTGGACTGAGAGAAAAGGGAAGACCAGAGAATGAAACCATTGCAAGAGTCCAGATAAGAAAGGATCATCTGGGCCGGAGATTTAGCTCAGTGGCTTAAGCGCCTGCCTGGCAAGCGTGAGGTTGTGAGTTCAGTCCCCGGTACCAAAAAAAGAAAGGATCATCTGAAAACAGATATTCACAGAAGTGCAGAGGAGGGACACTTTGAGAGGGCACTTAAGGTTTTGAGACAGGGTCTCACTGCAATTTAGGCTGCCTTTGAACTCACTTCATAGTCCAGGCTGGGCTCACACTTTGAGCAATCCTCCTGCCTCAGCCTCTTGAGTGCTGGAATTATAGGCGTGTGCCACCATGCCTGATTTATAAGAGAAGGTTTAGTGTTTGTAGTACATACTCAATTCTGTTTTTTACCTAAAGAGACCCGCGGGTTCTAAAGTAACATATAGTATGCACTACAAACTTAACACTACAATGAAAACTATGTTGTTTTGAATTAGCTTTTGTGTGCTAATCTCTTGGATTATTGCATGTAATCCTCACACTGAGATACTGGTACTGTTCCACAGAATTGGAAATGGGACAAGAGTAGGTGCAAAATTAACCAAGGTCACATAGTTTCTAAATGACAGGACCATAGCTAGATGTGGTGGTGCACTCAGGAGGATGAGACAGGAGAATCACAATGAGTTCAAATCCAGCCTGCACAACATAGTGAGACCCTGTCTTAAAAAATACCAGAAGGTAAATAATTATAACAGGATGGTGATTAAACCCATCTCTGTCCAGGTCAGAGCCAGTGGTCTAGAGTAGAATTCTCAGCATGTGTGACCAGAACATTCTCGGCTGTGGAGGCCTCTTCTGTGGGGGGTGATGAGCAGGGTTCCCCGTGCACTCTCCCCACTGTGTGCCAGGAGCGTCCATCCCCCTCTCAGCTTTGACAGCCAAGGATGTGTCCAGATACTCAGGTGTCTTCTGGGGACAAAATTGTCCCTTCCAGTTAAGAATCCCTTTCTTCTGATGAGTATCCTTTTAGAATTCCACATAAAGGCGTAACTTTCAAAAGTGTGTTTTAAGGATCACGGGGCCAGGATTTTCATAGCCCGAGTGAACTGTGTGTGCTTTGAAGCTGCCAACTGGGTGACCAGGGAAGGCTGCTGAACACATGCCATGGAACTGCTTTAAAAAGCAGGTCGGGATTTTGATGGGTGGAGGCTTTCTGTGCATTGGTACCTCAGGGACCAGAGGACCAGTTGGTGTCAGGCATTGGCCGTCCCCACCAGAAAGGACCTGACTCAGACTGTGGAGACCCTTGAAAGCTGAAGCTCATGGCCTTCGGTGTTGAGGCAGAGGAGTCACATGTTCGTTTGGAATTGATCACAAGCATTTCTCTGTCTAGATATGGCAGTGAGACCTGTTTCTGGTCTTTTTAGACAGGAATGGTGAACCTTTTAGAGACCCCTTGGCAACCTGAAACCTACTTACGTATCACAAAATAGCAACACTACAGTGCAACCTACGTGCTCAGGGCCCTGGGTGCCCACGAGCGCCACAGGCTCAACACCGCTGTTCCACAGTGTGCACATCAAGATCTCAGGGTTACTGGAATGGAACCTGAGCATTCGTGTCATGGGGGGCTGCTCAATTTAGGGATGTATGCTTGGCCCCAGCCTCCTAGAACCTACAGTTGCTCAAAGAGAGGACCAAAATACATGAAAAATTGAGGGCAGCAGTGGAAGGAATGTCATAGCAGTTGAATGTGTCACAGTGAAGTTGCAAAACTTCAACTTTTTTTTTCCAAGAAACAATAGTCTTTCTTTTGGTGTTTAGAATCTTAACGGTAATAAGAATGTGTTGAGATTCTTCAGTTGTGTGACACTTCACCATAATTTGCCTTAAGATGCAGCATTTAGCTAAGGAAGGAGCTGTGTTCCAGAAGTTGTGACCTGAAATGGCAAGTTAAGTTCCTGTTCAGTACAGTACTCAGTGCACGTGGCTGGTACTTCTCTGGAAACAGGATTGGAATTTCTGCCTGCCACTGAGTTTAGTAGCTAGCTGTAGTGAGGAGAAATACCAGCTGCCTTAATTATACTTATTCTAATATTCTTGACTGTAAAGGGTCTAATATTCAGACCCTTTTATCTGTAGTTGTCTGTAGTTGGAACTTCACAGGTTGAAGATTTTTAGGGTGCGAGAATAACCAGATGAAAACAGCCGTCTACCTCATCATGTGCCTCACAGAATCCCCTTCACTAAATTCCCAGCCACTGCATAGAACTTTCCATCTTTTGGAAATTGATCTTTATAAAAACTTTGATAGGAAAAGCGGCTTCTGCGCTTGAGCTCCATAGTGGCTCATGACTGCGTTTCTGTAGTGGGCCATAGTGCGAAAGTTTGAGGTGTTGAGTGTTCGCAGTTGGGAGACCTGAAGGGTCGTGATGGCTGTGTTCCCTGCTGTCGTAAAGTGGGCTAGTGGGAGAATCTACCCAGCCGGTGTGTGCAGGCCTAGATGAGAACACAAGCAAAACCCTTGGTTCTGTTTCTCTTCCGTGAACGTTGCCTGCTAACGCTGGCACAAACCAAATGGAACAAGAACCAAATCATTCTTCCCCATTAGGTCAACACTGAGCCTAACCATTGGTTTTCTTTTTTTTTGTAGCCCAGGCTGGTCTCGAACTTGCAGCGATTCCCTTGCGATTCCCTTGCCTCAGCCTCCCAAGTGCTGAGATTACAGGCGAGCACCACCACGCCCGACCTAACCCTTGAGTTTGAGTCAGTTCTTGGCCAGTTCAGTTCGCAAACAAAATAGTGCAAAGCTTAAGTTCATGAATTGAACTTAGTTTAAATATTACATTTGGAGCCAGACCTGTAGATAGCCTCTTAAATGTTGAAGGTTTAGAGTTTAGAAATTCTGTCGTAAGTGACTTTTCTAATCATCGGCTATATACGTCTGTTTGAAATTATACATAATTATTTGCTTTTTTTGTTTGTTTCATTTAGTCTCATATAATGGCAGCAAAGGCAGTAGCAAATACAATGAGAACATCACTGGGACCAAATGGTGAGTCTGACAATCCTAGTTTTTTCAACAGAAGTTTCAGATCGGAACAGCCAATAAAACCTCTCCAGAAAAGGACAGGGTAAAGATGCCTTTACCCTGTTCCCCTAAAATAGCCACAGTATCATATGCATGCATTTGTGGAGGAGACTTCGCCACAATTTGTTTACTTTTTCTCTGGTCCTATTTAGATGACTTACAGTGTGTTGCTTTAGGTTAGCCTAAAACTGTCTCTGTAGGTGGTTCTGTGTGCTATAAATTGCACAGATACAGATAAGTGTAGGCTCAGGACGTTACTGATAGTTGGTGATATTGCTGTGCCTCCAGCCCTCGTGCACCTTCTAAACCCTGCTTCTTCTAGGCCTGGATAAGATGATGGTAGACAAGGATGGCGATGTGACTGTGACCAATGACGGGGCTACCATTCTAAGCATGATGGATGTTGACCATCAGATCGCCAAGTTGATGGTCGAGCTGTCCAAATCCCAGGATGATGAAATTGGAGATGGGACCACAGGCGTGGTTGGTAAGCAAAGACCAGATCTCTTCCCATTTAAGAAGCGCTGTGAAAAGCCAGGCACAGGCCCCACGTGCCTGCCGAGGGTGTTTCTGCTGAACAGATGGGGAGAAAATGGACAAACCCAAAGTGAAGAGAATGCGGTGGCTCAGTGGCCCACTTTCCCTAGCAAGGTGGAAAGGGGGTGGGGAGTTGGGCATCAAGGAAGGATGGCCCTCTGTAAGGGTGAGGTCCTGGAGCAGGGTGGTTAGGGGTTAGTTGTAGAGCGTGGGTGCCCAACCTCTGGCTTGGGTAGGCCATGTTGAATAAAGAGAAATTGTCTTGGGCCACAGATAACTGTGTAACATAGTGTACACAGGTAACCAAACTTCTTTCATTTTTTTTTATTTTATTACAACCCTTAAATGGCGCATCTCAGCAGCGGACACACCTGCAAGTGCACAGGCGCAGGGCTCCTGTGTTACCTGATTGTCACAGTGGTTAGGTGCCCCGTGTGGCTACGTCGGGGAACATCCTGGTTCTGCATCCTGGTTCTGCATCCTGGTTCTGCACCCCACGCTAAAATACAGAGTGGTGGCATCATGATTTCACACCTAATTCACCAAACAGCTGAAATGTCAAAGTAGTAATCATTGCTGTTGCCATTTTTTTCCCTAAGAATTTGAACTGCTGGTGATAGAGTTGGGGAGAACGGAAGGGATCCATACCTTTAAGGTTCCCTTTCCTGCAGTAAAGGAGAGAAAGGTAGCGTTGGCGGTAGATGCATAATAACAAATTTGTGGGTCTTGCTGACACCATGGATTCACTCAGAGAGGTCCCTGACCCAGGAAGTGTGATCTTCACCCTCCCCTTGTGTGATGTTCTCTTGTGTTACGTCCTTCAGTCACTGCAGGCTGCACGTGGACCTAAGGAGAAATCTAGGCTTCTGCTGGAAGTGGGGCCAGCGGCTCCCGTCAGAGCTCGCAAGCACTGGCCCCAGAGGACAGCTGACCTCCAGGGTCACAGCCGGTTAGGCTGCCTAGGCTGCACCCAGGGCTGACTTGGGCCGCACTGATTCCTGTCTCCTTGCAGTCCTGGCTGGTGCTCTACTGGAGGAAGCCGAGCAGCTGCTGGACCGGGGCATTCACCCCATCAGAATTGCCGATGGCTACGAGCAGGCCGCCCGCATTGCCATTGAGCACCTGGACAAGATCAGCGCCAGTGTCTTTGTGGACACAAAGGAAACCGAACCCCTCATTCAGACGGCAAAGACCACGCTGGGCTCCAAAGTGTGCGTGTCCTGTTGGTACAACACTACTGTTACGCGCGTTTCCCAGGGTGCAGTTGATTTGCTGGTTACTAGGGGTAGTGGCATGATCACTGGTGGATGGTATGGAGCTGGCGGAGTTTCTGTTACTGTGCTTTTGCTTTTCTTAGTCCAGGGGAAGAAGTGTGTGTTTTGTATTTTTAATCAGAAGCTGAATTTGCTGATTGAGGTACTATATCCTTTTGACAGTGTTTATAAAATGTACGCTCTTAATGTAGCAAGTTAGGCTGATGTGCAGTTAATTAGGTAAGAGTCCTGTGAGGATGTCTTGGAGAAGGAGTCTCACTTTGTAGTGCAAGCTGAACTTGAACTCACTGTGTCATCCAGGCTGGCTTTGAACTCGTGATCCTCAGGAAGGCTGGGCAGAGGCCTTGGTGATGCGTGTGCACGTGTGCATATGTGTCTGTCCGTCCCGGCAGAAGTGACTTGACTGCCCTGGGGTGGGCTCTGGTGCACTGTTGCCTCCCGTGCTGGAAGTGCACACAGCAAATCTAGTTGTTTTGTGAGTTGAAACAGCTGCTTGGCACATCTTCGTCAAACAGGTGAAGAGCTTCCCTGCCGTGCATGCTCAGATCAGCTGGTAGAGGCCAGGGGCATCCACCCTGAAGTTGTCGCCAACACGGGGACTCTCAGGTTTTAGTTTTGTGGCTCTCTGTCCTGGGTTCCAAGTGCTAGACTTCCCTTTGTAGGTTTTTCTAAATTCTGATGCGCTGTCAAGATTATTCAGAGAGAAGCATTGTCCTCCATGTGTAGCTGATACACATTTCCCATTCTACTTTGAACTGCCAGATGGTCACGGAGGGGTTTTCTGTTTAGTAGTTGAGTTGAGTTTTGTTTTGTCTTATTTTGTTTTTGAGGCAGGGCTTTACTATGTAGTCTCGGCTGACCTTGAATTTAGTGGTGTAACCTGGACTGACCTTGAATTTGGTGACCCTCCTGCCTCAACTTCCCAAGTACGGAAGTAGTCTTTAAAAGTAGTACAGTCTTTGAAAACCCTTGAAGAGTGCTTGCTGTACTGCACAGGTCTCTCCGTACATTGAAATTGGAAAGATCCAGTGAATTTCATAAAGTGAAAAGTAAAATGGGTTCTTCCCCTCACCCAGTCAGAGTCCTGCCCACTGTAGCTTTCTGGAAAACTTGCGTGGCCTAGGTGTGGTAGGATCTGAGTCACATGGCACAGCGGGATCTGCTGTGGTTGCAATCACTGTGCAAAGTTCTGCTTGTCCCCATCAGGGTCAACAGCTGTCACCGGCAGATGGCCGAGATCGCTGTGAATGCCGTCCTCACCGTGGCCGACATGGAGCGCAGAGACGTGGACTTCGAGCTCATCAAAGTGGAAGGCAAAGTGGGCGGGAGACTGGAGGACACCAAGCTCATCAAGGGCGTGATCGTGGACAAGGACTTCAGCCACCCACAGATGCCCAAGGCAGGTCCTCGCCTTCGCAGCACCGGGCCGTCGAGGCTCTCAGGTCCCCTGATAAAGCGTGTGCTTTTCTCCCCAGAAAGTGGAAAACGCCAAGATCGCCATTCTCACGTGTCCCTTTGAGCCACCTAAGCCCAAGACCAAGCACAAGCTGGATGTGACCTCTGTGGAGGATTACAAGGCCCTTCAGAAGTATGAGAAGGAGAAGTTCGAGGAGATGATTCGGCAGGTGGGTGATGCCAGGGGCTGGGTTCTTGAAGGAGGCGGGGCAGGCATCGTGGTTGAGGAGTGAATTCGTGGCATTCACCTGGGCTGGCGTCACCTGGACCTCGTAGTGTGGATGCAGGAATGGACAGGACGGTCTGTGTTCAGTCTTAAACCGTAAAAGTAGTAAGAAACAGTAAAGCATCAAATGGCACAGGGTAAAGAAGTGTGACTTTGTCTTCAGATAGTCCTACATTAAGGAAGCCTAAGGCCTTCCGGGTAGGTCCATGATTCACTTCACTGCTGGGTGGCTCTGATTTGAATTGATTGTCCCATCAGGCCACTTATACCACTTCCCAAGAGGCCTGTGATTACAGTAATGCAGAGACAGGCAGGTTGATTTATCCGCCCAGCTGTCGTCATGTTACAGTTCCTCCAGGAAACCGTTAACGTGGCATAAAATGCAACGTGGCTAACTGATGGTCTTAGCAGTTGTAAATGCGTATTATGTACACTGGCATGGGGTACTTATAAGATTTCCATGTTAAAACTTAGAATTACTGATAAACTATTAAGCCTTGAAGAAATGCCAGAGATACTTCTTTCAGTAAGATAAATTTGACCATTGTAATAGATTTTAATTAGTATGAATAACTATTTTGGCAGTAATCATTCAGATTCAAGCAACTAACTAGATACATCTGGTTCATCTATAGATTTACTGTATTAATCAAAAGACCAGTGAAAGTGATTAGTAATTCCAGTGGTGCAGCTGTCCGCAGGGACAGCGCCACTCGCCGGTCAGGCTGGCAGGAGCATCATAAGGACATTGAGTGTGTGCAGCCAGCCTGAGGGGTCGGTGCCACTGCAGAGCTGAGTGCTGCAGGTGTCCTGGCCTGTGACAGAGTCAGTCTCAGAAAGGAGGACAGGATAGTGAGAGGGCTGCAGGGTGACCGGAGACACATGGTGCAGGCCACTGCAGAACAGAACCACAACTGGAGGAGGAGTGCGGGGACAGTAGCTGTCAGGACACAGCCAGAGTGTGCTCAGTGTGGCCAGGTCCTCCGTGGCAGGCTGAGCTGTGGAGCCGGGGGAGGGCCCGATGAGGTCTCCCACCCAGGAGCAGAGGTGGGGGAGTGTTGGTGTTGTCCTCACCTGGTTTGCTTTAGCCCTCCTGCGTGTGAGGCTGGCAGGCTCCTGCCCCTTTTGCAGGGGAGATGACTATGCTGATGCTTCTTTGTGCTATGCTGATGTGTTTCACAGCCAGGTCACTGTTCATGGCTTTCAAAGCATAGTTTGAAAATCAAGGTGGTCCTTAGTGGTCAGCGTTTGCTATCTAAACTGACAGAAAAGTGGATGCCCGCATTTCCTCCCTTCCCACTCATGCCCCACTGTGTCCCCTGTGTCACTGACGTGCTCGGCTCTTGTTTTCCCAGATCAAAGAAACCGGTGCCAACCTGGCCATCTGCCAGTGGGGCTTCGACGACGAGGCAAATCACCTCCTCCTGCAGAACAGCCTGCCTGCGGTCCGCTGGGTGGGCGGCCCTGAGATCGAGGTGGGTGCCCCGCACAAGGCCTTCCCCAGGTGGGTAGGTGGGCCGGCCTGACTGAGGACAGTGCCGTGTGCAGGCGGGCTCAGTGCCACTCCACCTGAGTCCACTAGCCACCCAGTCAGGAAGGCCTGGTCCCATCCCGCCAGCCTCCTGACTGCAGGAGCTGCTCCTTGCCCCAAGGGGGGCCACAGCTTTGTGCCCCTCCTCACTGAGGAGGCTCGGCAGGGTCCCGAGGTGATGGCTGTCCACCAGGGCCCACAGGCTGGAGGCACTGTGCCCAGAGTGGTGGCACAGGTGTCCAAGAGGAGGTCAGGCACACCGAGTTCTGACCTTGGTGTTCACCGGGACCATCTTTGTCCTCCTCCGACCCCCACCCAGCTGATCGCCATTGCGACAGGAGGCCGGATCGTCCCTCGATTCTCAGAGCTCACCCCCGAGAAGCTGGGCTTCGCCGGGCTGGTGCAGGAGATCTCGTTCGGCACCACGAAAGATAAGATGCTGGTCATTGAGCAGTGCAAGAACTCTCGGGCCGTCACCATTTTCATCAGGGGCGGGAACAAGATGGTGAGGCCCAGCCCTGTGCGCTCTGCGCTTCGCTGCCCACGGCGTGTTTAAGTCGTTACTGCATTAGAAGGGGGCACACACAGGTGTGGCACGGTGCAGGAGCGTCAGTTTCCTGCTGTCCGAGGTGAGAACAGGGCAGCCGGGTAACCAGCCTTTGCCGCTGTCCCAGAGCAGATGGCTGCGGCGTGGCGGGGACCCTGCCACCCCCTCCACCACCTCTGACCAGGGGGTTGTGGCAGGGCTGTCGGGACTTCCCCTGCCCAGCAAGTATTTGCACTGACTCGGCAGTGACGGGCATGAGGCCTCTCGTGCACCTCGGGCACGCTCACATTCCTCCCTCCCCTTCTCCGCAGATCATCGAGGAGGCGAAGCGGTCCCTTCACGACGCTCTGTGTGTCATCCGCAACCTCATCCGGGACAACCGCGTGGTGTACGGTGGTGGCGCGGCCGAGATCTCCTGCGCACTGGCCGTGAGCCAGGAGGCTGACAAGGTGAGCGGGGCATGGCCACCCTGGGCCCAGTGGGCGCTGCTCTGCTGAGACTGCTCAGGCTCGGCTCCTCGCCATCTCCGTCCTCCTGTCCTCCCCACGTGCCCACAACTGCAAGCCGTCAGCTCATGGCCCCACACTCACCGCCATTCCCGCCCTGCAGTGCCCGACCCTGGAGCAGTACGCCATGCGTGCCTTCGCGGACGCGCTGGAGGTTATTCCCATGGCGCTGGCCGAGAACAGTGGCATGAACCCCATCCAGACCATGACCGAGGTCCGCGCCAGGCAGGTGAAGGAGGCCAACCCCGCTCTGGGCATCGACTGTCTGCACAAGGGCACCAACGGTGAGTCCGCGCTGGTGACCCTGGGAGTCCTGACAAACTTAAAGTGCCTTTTAACAGCAGTGACCTGGTCCAGAGAACATCTCCAGAGACCAGGCGTCGAAAGCTCTGGTTTTAGAAAGTGATTCACTCCTCCGTGGCTGTCAGAGTACCACAGCTTGTGATCAGCTCTGAGGCCGGTTCAGCTCACAGCTGGCGGAGGCCATGCCCTGGGGAGTCCCGTCCGCGTGTGGGGCTGGGGCTCGGCCCTGGGGCTGCGGTTTCGGGCTGAGCGGGCTGCCTGTGTGAGCCCTGGAATCGGCTCCATTGCCCATTGGCAGTCGTGCTGTGCCCTGAAGGACAGGTGTGCGCTGTGTGTCATGTGCATAGCACGATGAGCAAGGATGGTGTCGGCATCTCAGGACCTCGCTGCCATCCCACTTGTGTTGTGGACATTTATGGGGTGCTGTCACAGGCAGTTCTGCTGATAAACAAGGAACAGGGCCCAGCCCCGCTGCACATGCACACGCACACACACACACACCCCTCCCAGCAGCTCTCCGTTAGCCAGACTGAAGCCCAGAGTGTTCACGGGGAAGTGAGAGGCAGCTGAGCCCAGTGCCCACGTGGTCTGCAGGGCGGCGTAGGTCCGCAGCTGGGCTCTGGGCGCCCAGCCCGGCCCGGCCCGAGTGCCGCATTCAGCCACACTGTTAGGTTTCACTGCGGTTGTAAATAGACGCCCTCTATTGTAGTAAGTGCACGTGCTACTTTGGGATTATTCACTTGTATTTTTTCAGATATGAAGCAACAACACGTCATAGAAACCTTGATTGGCAAGAAGCAGCAGATCTCCCTCGCAACACAAATGGTTAGGATGATTCTGAAGATTGACGACATCCGTAAGCCTGGGGAGTCTGAGGAGTGAGGAGAAGCCTGGGGAGACGCAGGCGCGGGACCCACTACTTGACGAAACACAGGGGCATCCTGCAGGCGTTGGCGGTTATTTATTACACTGTTTTGAGGCTGTCGGTGCCGTGACAAAACAGCTCTTCGGTGACCGTGGTTCCACTTGTTCCGGGCCGTGGGATGGTGGGAACGCCGCCCACAGGCTTTTGTATTCATTAAAGTGGTCTCTTTAAACCTGTGTTTTCTCTTCGTTTGAGAAACATTGGCTGTAACATGAATTAAATGCTGCCTTAACTGAAGGGCCTTGAGTCAGTGCTTTTCAAAATCAGCTGTAGGAGCTGGTCGGCAGCGCTGGAGGCACGTAGGCCTGATCCATGCCCCGCCACGTGGACCTGTGTCCAGCACCAGGTCTGAGCTGCATGGAGCTGACCAGGACTCCCGCTGCCTGTATGAGGGGACTAGCGGATGGTGGAGACGGAATGGACTGTTTTAGTGACACCTAGGAGGGGACTGGATGTCAGGCCCAGGACAGGCAGACGAGACCCCTCGGGCTGGCCTGGTTTTCTCCAGTGAGAAGTGCAGGGAGGGGACGGTGCTCTCCTGCAGTGCAGAAACAGAATGACCAAGCTCAGTGTCACAGGCCCAGGCGTGGGGGCACACACCTGTGATCCCAGCACTCAGGAGGCTGAGGAAGGAGAATCTCTGAGCTCAGCCTGAACTGCATGGTGAAACCTGTCTCAAAAAGAGTTTAACATTACGGCAGAAGTAGATCCTGCCCTCCCCTGGGTACCCGCCTGCCTTGACCTCAGCAAATTGCATCCGGCCTCCTGTCAGACCCTCGAAGGGGTCTCCACATCCCAGACCTGCCCACCAGGCAGGGCGAGCAAGGCCCCCACCCAGTGTACCTTTAATTTATAATTCTCGGTCCTCGATACGGCATCTGGTGCTAAGTTACATAGCACACCCCACGCTGATTTCACCAGGCTGTTCCGTGGCTGGCCTGGAGGGCAGCCCAGGCCAGGCTGTGCTGGTGGGGTGAAGCCGAGGGGCACAGACAGCCGGGGAGACTCGGCTGTGGTGGGGCGGGAAGCCCCAGAGGACTCGGGTGCGCAGCAGCGCAGTGGCCGGGGCCCTGCCTGGGCTTCTGTTCTGTGGCCGCACAGAGGCTTCCCCACCGTTGTAACGAGCTCAGGTGCAGGTGTCGTGAACTCCAAATCACATGCGCCCAGCAGCCAGTCGAGCTGCTTTGACCCTGAGCTGGGCAGAGCCGCACTGACAGTTCAGGGCTCTGGCTCCGTTCCTGGGGTGCTCCATCTGGACATGGGCCCCTCCGGCCGCCTCCTGGGGACAGCACCACAGTCTTCATGGCACCTGGTGACCCCCACACTGTGTGGGCTATAGATAACCACGGCCACTGCCTGGCAGTGTGATGATAATCTGTCTTGTCTTTTTTTTTTTTTTTGTCGGTACCAGGGATCGATCTCACGACCACGCACTTGCAAGGCAGGCGCTTATGCCACTGAGCTAAATCCCCAGCCCTGATAATCTGTCACCTGCGTGTCCTCAATCCACCTGCGTTACAGCCCCTGCCATAAGCCAGCTCAGGGTGACCATCTGCACCCCAATAAAGGTTTCAGCCCGGAGGCCCCATTCTCCGTTGCTCCCTACTACCTTATGACACCTAAATAACTAACTGCCACCCTAGGTTCCCAGAGAGTCCCCTCGGTCAGGCAAAACTACAGGATCAGATGAGGGCCCCAGATGTCTGCCGGCACACCACGTGCTCTAAGTCAGGCCAGATGCCGGGTGCCGGGTGCCGTGGGGTACACCGTGGGCCCAGGATGTCTGCCGGCACACACATGTGCTCCACGTCAGGCTGGGTGCCATGGGGTACACAGTGGGCCCAGGATGTCTGCCGGCACACACACGTGCTCCATGTCAGGCCAGGTGCCGTGGGATACACCGTGGGCCCAGCTACTCAAGGCTGAAGTGAGAGAATCACCTGAGCCCAGAAGTTCAGAGTCAGCCTGGGCAACAACACAAGATGGTGTCTAAAACCACAAACCAACGTGTCCTGGGAAAGGCACCATAAATACCCATGACCAAACCGGAGCCCATCAGGCTTAGAGGGGGACAGGGCACAGCGCTGCCCACCTGAAGCCACAGCTGCTCAGGAGGCAGGAGGACTGGAAGGCCAAGGCCAGCCTGGGCACCTCTGCAAGCCCCTGTCTCAAAATGGAAATGGCTAGGGATGTAACGGGTAGCAGTGAGCCCCTGGTGCGATCCCCAGTGCCACAAAGCAGCACCAGGGACCTTGGCCTCCGCCACCACTACCAACCCGGTGGACGCAGCAGCCCAAACCCGGGGACCCGAACACCATGTCCGGAAAAAGTGGCCCTGGCAGGGCGATCATTAGGTCATGGCTCTCTTTTAGCTTAAGGGGAAAAAAGCACTACAAAAAATCAGTTCATAAGTGGATGTCATTAAGTCAGTAGAAACTTTATTTCAGCATCATATGGATTGAGAACTTCAGCTCGCTTAAGACCAGGATGACTGAGAACAGCTGACTGAGTCCTTGGTCTGTCCCTGATTAGGGTTCTTCACAGCAATGCCAATTTAAAGGGTGCAGCCCCTAACACCTGAAAGGCGAGCTGGAGCGGCCCCAGGCGCCCCCATAACCCCATTATCACTCATTCAGATTCTCCAGGTACTCATCTATCCCCTTAATTTCCACTTAATATACATGCTCAAGATGATTTCCATGCATTAACATTTTCTTCCGAATTGGTATCTCAAATGAAACAAATTTTAACATCCTTACATTTATTTTTTTGGAGTTAAAAAAAGAAAAATTATCTAAGTACTCGGCAAATTCCCGAATGAAGCAATTAGAAGACGTTTGCACCCACTGCTGCTACACGTACTTATGCAGCCACTCGACTAGATTGCGCCTGGCCTCATCGATGTAGGGCTTGTCGGGCGCCTGGCAGTCCTCTCTCTTCCGGTGCACGAAGCCGTGGGTCTGCCCGGTGAAGGTTTTCACTTGGTACGCAACTTTGCAGTGCTCTTTCAGCTTCTGGGTCAACAGAGAGACCTGGCAGGCAGAAGAGTTGGTGATGAGGGGACTTGTGTGTGTGGGATCGTTTTAGTAGACATTCGGTACAGAACAGTGTTCGCAAAGGTAAACATCTGCACGTACAGTGGCGTGTGTTCTTAAAGATAAGTTCAAGTTCACTGTGTATCGGTTCTAAAGTACGTTTATAAGGAAGGACTGCAGGAACTGATCAACAGAAAGAGGCGTAAAATATTCAAGTGTTGCATGTCATCAAATCCCCTTGGTAACAGTCTGCACTCTGTAAATCTGCAGTGGGTGTTCATAAAAGAAATCTAACATCAGCGCTTTATGGACATATTCCACAGCTACACCAAATTCTTTACTTTTGACTTTATAACTAACACAGTTCTCAGCACTGCCAAAGGACAGCAATATGAAAATGATAGGACAGCAGTGAAAGTATCCCTGACTTAAGGTACCCCTGGCGAGTGTCCAGGCAAAGTGTCATGAGCTGAAAATACAGGCTGGGGATTTAGCTCAGTGGCCTAAGCGTCTGGCTGGCAAGTGCGAGGTCGTGAGTTTGATCCCTGGTACCAAAAAAAAAAAATCCTGATACATGAGCTGAAAATACTCAAGATCAAACATGCATCTAGGCACATGGAGACACAGCCCAGCTGCAAAAGAGCTTCAAATTCAAGAGGCCCGAGTAAGGTTCCCGAAGCATCGAAAGAAAGAAAATGCACCTCTGGGCGTGGTACTGTGCTCCTGTAATTCCTGCCCTTTGGGCGGCTGAGGCAGGAGGATCCAAAGTTGAGCCTAGGCTGGGCTAATTATCATGACCCAGAATCAAAAACTACCAACAGCCACAGATGTAGCTCAGCACCCATGGGGTCCGGTCCCCAGCGCTGCAAGAACAAAGAGGTGGACACACTGAAACCGGTGAGGGGGACAGCCTCACTTGGCCAGCCAGCACGCCGAGCACCGCCTTCGTGCCTCTCGGCCTGGCCTGAGCCCACGGGACCTGGGCTGCTAGCCCGGGAAAAGGCCCGAGCTCAGAGCAGTTTCCACTGAGCTGAGTTGGTTTCACACCACCGTGAGTCAGGGACTCTGTCCTTACCCTCGTTTGTGTTGACACCTTTGCGTATTAGTTACTATGATTTCCCAGTGACTGGTGCAGTATTTTCTGTGTGGTGCTGGGGAGCCAGCCCAGGGGCCTCTAGCACGGGACACACCCCAGCCTCCCTGGTTTCCATTCTGAGACATAGCCTCACCACTCAGCCCAGGCCGGGCTTCAGCTTCCAGTCCTCCTGCCCCAGCCTCCCTGGTTTCCATTCTGAGACATAGCCTCACCACTCAGCCCAGGCCGGGCTTCAGCTTCCAGTCCTCCTGCCCCAGCCTCCCAGGGGCAGGGGTTACAGGTGTGAGCCAGCTGGCACAGGGGCAGAGCCACGCAGAATCCTCTGACACTTCCCAAAAGACCTCGAGAGGTGTTAATACAAACGCAGTGGGGGGACCTTACCTGCTCGAGGGGAATCACAGGGTCTTTCTCAGCAAAAATGAACAGCGTGGGGTTCTTCAAGTCATAGACATCTTCAGAATCCCGGACGATGCCTGAAAAAGGGAGTCCAGGCCGTCACCTTCGTGGCCCCTGCATCCAGCTCGGACCACAGGGCTCAGAGCAGGTTTATCGGGAAGCATGGCCCTTGGCGTGGACACAGGTGGCTGGAACCTGGCATCTGCAGCTGTGTGGCCCAGAGGGCGGCTTTGTGACACTCACCTTGGTCCTGTCACAGTCTCACCGATAAAGTTTCAAGCACCAAGTGTTAAAGTAAAAACAGGTGGGGGGGAACCCCTTCGTCCCCACTTCCTGCCATGGCACAGCACGGTAAGATCCCACCTCTCCAGGAGACAGGGGGCCCGGGAAAGCCGCCCACGCCCCTCGCCATGCTGGCCAAGCTGGTGCCCTGTCGCTGGACAGCGTGGCTGTCCCTGGGCCCCAGTGTCGCTACTCCGCGGCGCGATATGCACCATAGCGGCCAGCAGGTGGCGCCGCTGCCGCGGCCGCTCCAGGCGGCTCTGCTCTCTCGAAGGGGTTGGGTCAGCAGCCGCGTGACTGGGTTTATTTGCTTTTTGTGTAGGTAAATATTTAACAGTGCTTTTCAAATGCTAAAAGTAGGGGAAAGTACCAAAGAGAGAAATCATTAAGCTAAGTAAACATCATGGTACTGCACACATTTGCTAATAAAAAGTAAAAATAAAAGCGTGGATGATAAAAAGGCGAGTACATTTATGAGAGGCACTCGGTGCTGACTGTAAAGTCAGGTTTAGCGTTAATTTTTGCATATGTTGCCTTGAAACATTGAGTTTGAAATAAATACCACATTATGTGAGTGCACTGCAGTGAAAACTAAGAAGCATAGCTTTGTAATATACTAATATAAAAGCTTTGCAGACTGGGCATGGTAGCACACACCTATAGTCCCAGCATCCAGGAAGCTGAAGCAGACCGATTCTGTGAGCTTAAGGCCAGCCTGGACTACATAGTGACTTCAAGGCAGCCTGGACTACATAGCTAGATCCTGTCTCCAAAAAACCCCCACATCAAATACATTTTTTAAAAAATTTCTTCTTCTTTTTTGGTGGGGGGGGCACCAGGGATCGAACTCATGGCCAGGCAGGTGCTTATACTGCTGAGCTAAATCCCCAGATCCCTTTTTATTGGCATACTTGGGAGGTTGAGGCAGGAATACTGCTGTGAATTCGAGGCCAGTCTGAACTGCATAGAGAAATATCTCAGAAAGATAAAAAAATTGACAATAATAATTTTTATAAAGTCAGGTGTGGTGGTGCATGACTATAATCCACTCGGGAGACAGGAAGGGGGATCTCCGTGAGTTCGAGGCCAGCCTGGGCCACAAAGTGAGTTCCAGGCCAGCCTGAACTGCATAGCGAGACCCTGTCTCAAAAACACAAAAAATAAAAAGCAAAAACAAACAAAGCTTTGTGAATCAGTGTAAAAGCTTCATGATGTCTTAGCGATGCCGTGTGGCAGCCTCACGCTGCCATTTCTGTGGGCAGAGTGGTCTCGTGTCCCTGCCGCACTCTGGCCACCCTGAATGTCGCCGTGTCTCCGGCCGGTTGTCCTTCCATTTCCGTTGCATGCGTGTGTGCAAACGTGTGTGTGCGCACGGTGGAGCCGTCCTGGCTTGAAAAAACGTCCCCTCAGCTGTCTGCTCAGGGCGGACACTGCACGTGCAAGAGCCTCGCGGGAGGAGCAGCGCCGTGTCCTAGCCGCAGACCTGGAGCCCTCAGCGTCACAGCCCCAGCCCTGTGCTCAGATCCCCAAACCCCATCCTGTACTGCCCCCAGCAGGTGGCCCCCGGGGTGGGCCAGGCCTGCCCGCCCGTCACTGTGAGAGCACCGGACTCACCGTAGAGGGACACCCCCGCCCTGATCTCAGGGTGCTTGGTCATCACGTGGTGCACCACAATGCCCCCCCAGCAGAAGCCCACAATGCCGATCCTCTGGGCCCCGCACTGCTGTTTCAGGTAGCGCAGGACGGCAGCGACCTCCCTAGAAGGGAAGGAAGAGGGGCTCAGGAACCCAGGGCTCCCTGATGAACCCCTAAAAGGGCAGGGCTAGCCCAGAGTGGCCAGCCGATAGTCCTAGCACCCAAGAGGCTGAGGCAGGAGGGTTGCAGTACGTTGAAGGCCAGCCTGGTGGTCTACATAGCAAAACTCTGACTCGAAACACAAAAAAATAAAAAGTAAAAACTCTGTGGCCACTTTTTTCTTTTTCATCATAACAGATCTATATGCATGTAAATAAATACATCATGCCACTGTGTGCAAGCAGATCTTTCCTAGTTACAGCAACAGTGATTAGGGCCGGGGATTTAGCTCAGCAGCATAAGAGCTTGTCTGGCAAATGTGAGGTCGTGAGTTCGATCCCTGGTACCAAAAAAAAAAAAAAAAACCAAACCAGTGATTAAGCCAAGCATGGATTAAGCACACTTGGATCCTAGCACTCTGGGAGGCTGAGGCAGGAGAATGACAAGTTCAAAGCTAACCTGAGCAACTTAGCAACTCAACGAAATCCTGCCTCAAAATAAATAAATGGCTGGGGATGTAGGCACTGGGACCTGTCTCTGGAGGTCCCCCAAAGCCTCATGTGCTCATGTGGGGCTTTGGGAGGTGGCTGCCTCGTGGGTATGTGACACTGGATTAAGGGTGTGTGGTACTGGACTGGAATTCGCACGGTTCTGGATGTGCCGGCGTGGACTGTGGGAAGGTGGAGCCACATCCTGGATGTGGAGGGCGTGAAAGGACAGGCCGGCTGGCTGCTGCCGCCCGCAGCCTTCTGCCTGCCTGCTGTGGGCTGTTTCCCCCTGCCACGCCCACAGCCCACCGAGGACTGAAACCACTGCACACCTTGAGTTAAAATGAACCTTCCCTCCTCTAACTTGTGAGCATTGGGCAATTTGTCCCAGCAATACGGAAGCAACTAAGACAGTAGCTCAATGCAAAGGTCCTGAGTTCAGTCCCCAGGACCATGGAAAGGAGAAAGGCGGTAATTAAATTCTTAAAATGTAACACATGAATGACAGCTTGGGTCATTTTGTTTTGAATTTTTCTTGTCTGTAGAGAATAACTGCTTTACTTGGGAGGGCCAAGAAGGAAGATGACATTTCTATAAAAATTCTTAGACTTAAGGGGCGCCAAGCCACGTTTGTTGCTCAGGTCTGCTCCCCATTTTCTGAGACACCAGACTCCATCTCTGGACACCCCTCCCCAGCCACATCATCTAGAGGCCCCATCTCTGGTTCCTGGAATACAATGTGCCACTCAAGCCCAGCCAATCAAGGCAGAGCAATCTCCTGACCACAAGGATTGGTTCCAGGTGGGCCTTCTGAACCAATCAGAATCAAGGGAATAAAAATGAGATTTACTGGGTTGTGGGGAGAGAGGTAGTGGAAGGCTGGAGCAGCTGCAGCCATCTTGCCACACAGAAGTGATTGATAGTTGCCCCAGAAGGAAGCCAGCACACAGAAAGTGGAGCTAAGGGATGTGGGGAGAATGAGTCCTGGAATCAGCTCAAGCCATGGCTTGAAACCAGGAGCCACCCCTATTGTTCTATAAACCAGCAGCTCTCTGGACCACTCATGCACCCAGGCTGGGTCCCTGTCACCTCTCCTGCACCATTCACTTGGCCTCCTGGCAGGAAGGGCTTTGGGCTGCAGCACCTGGGTGGGGCCAGGCCAAGTCCCCTCCAGGGTGGGGGCGACAGTGGAGGATGGGTGGCCGTGGGGTGCTGCCTGCCCTTCAACCTGGGTGCAGTGACTTACTTGTCCACCTTCCTGGCGTCTCTGGACTTGATCCACTCGGGGAAGATGCTCCAGTCCCCAGAGGGGCTCCAGGGCTCCTTCCCCACAAAGAAGTCTGGGACGATGGTTCTGGAAAGCATGGAAGTTCACAGATTCTCACTTGTGGCTGGGCATTTGTGTGCTTGTGTTCAGGCCTGAGAGTGGCAGAGCGGGAAACCCAGCAGCTCCCCGGCACCTCTGGCTGCAGCTGGCATGGGGCCAGGCACTGGGTGTCACAAGCGCAGGTGCTCAGCCAGGGGTGACCAGGCCAGGAGGTGACAGGGCTCATGGGCGCGGGGGCTGGGGGAATGAGATGTTCCACTTTGGGGTGTGGGGGCCAGGCACAGATGGCCACAAGGGTTCCTACTGTCCCCGAGTCCCCACACCTTGTCGTCAGCCTAGGGCCAAGGACACCTGTGGGTGGCAAGGCCAGTCATCATGACCAAGCACTTTCCCAGCCTCCAGGCCCAGGCTGCCAGTGGCACCAAAGGGCAAGGTCTATGGCAGGTTCTAGAAGAGTCCATGTCGCCCTCCCCCTGTCACCCTGGGAGGCCCAATGCCAGCTTTGACCCGGTCCTGGTTCCCACTTCAGAGGGCTGTGGCCTCCTGCACCTGGAGCAATCCGGCTCCTCATGCAGGACCAGACAGCCAGCAGGAGCCTGGGTCAGAAGCGGAGTCCAGGCTTGGGCCTGAGCTGCTGGGTGGGTGGCTTTCACAAGCCTTGGTCACTTTTGGCTTCGGGGCTGGGGGTAGGGGCTGTGGTGGGCCTTGTGCAGCCAAGTGACTGCTCACTAGTGAGCCACAGGGCGTGCTTGAAAAATATGAACGAGATCATTATGTGCCGCTCAAATAGACCAATAAAATCTGACTGAAAAGGAAAATTTTTCAAAAATGCCTTAGAGCAAAAGACATCTCCGTGCCCCCATTCCTGCACCCTCCCCTCAGGGTGACGCACCCATCCAATCTTCTCCCCACTTTCTAAGCTGCTCTCTGAGCCCTGAGTGTCTTGAGCTGTGTTCCTGCACTGCCTCGATGCCCTTTCACGGTCATCTTGCATTTAGGGTCAAGCCGCAGGTTTCCTGGGGACAGATCCGGGGCATGAAGCAGACGAGGACACAGTGCCATGCTTTTACCCGCCTGCCTTTCTGTTGGATGGCGCTCGGCAGCAGCACTCATTATGTTTTGAGCCTCCCTCGCTGGGCTGGACAGAGGCGCCCTGCAGCACCCTCCTCAGAGTACCCCAGACCTCTGTCTCGAAGCCCCAGTTTCCCAATTCACAAAACAGTGGTATCACAGTCCCACCTGGAGGGCTGCTGGGGGAACTGGGACCTGGGGTCCCTGTCAGGACCAAGGCCAAGCTGGGGGCACTCGGGGTCAGCTGTCGCCTCATTGTCCCAAAGGTGAATCCTTGCTCCTCCAGAGGGAACCCAGGGATGCAGAAATGGGGACCCCGGAGGGAAAGGCACCCTCCTGCTCGGCACGGGGTTCACACCATGCCACAGCGCGTGCGAGGCCTTCCCTGCACTTCTCTCCACAGGAAAAGGCGCTGGTCCACCCTCATGCTTCCAGGCTTGCCTTCTGCAAAAAGCAAAGGAAGCCAGAGGTGCAGCTGCTTCGGGGCTCCCAGGCTCCCCACTTTCTGAGGCTGCAGAGGAAGAAGGTCCTACGCACCTCTGCGCCTTAGGAAAGCTTTAACCCCGGGGGCCAATGCAAAGCGTGGCCACCGGATCAGGCATAGGCGCCACCGCTGGCAGGTGAGCAGGTCTCCCTGTGCCACGTCCACACCCGTCTCAAGGAGGCAGGCTGTGATCGTGCAGGCTGGGAGCAGGATGAGCCTGAATGAGCCTGGGTCGGGGCAGGTGCGGGTCCATCTCAGCCCCCATGAGTCTGCTTACGGAGCCCTGATATAGGTGTGGAGGAGTCAGTGTCCCCCAGGCTGCCGGGCCAGGAACCCCCATGGGAACCTGAAGTCCAGGGGTGGGGGGCAGGTGGCTATGTCACTCCACACAATGATCCTGTCCCCTCAACGTTGGGCGATAAGGAGCAGCTGGTGTGAAGGCGAGTAGAGCCCAGCTGGCTTTTTGCTTGTTTCTTTGTGAACAGCATAGTCAGGTTTTTGTGTCTCTTTCTTTCTGTCTGAAAGGAACCAAACGGACCCCAGAAACATACATGAATTTAGGGAAAGAAAGCATTTCGTACGTACGTGTATCCATTTCCTGCGATCAGGTCAGCCATGTACCTGGTGTTGGGCAGTTCCCAGCCAAAAATGTCCTGCACCACAACGATGGCCTTGCCCGAGTCGGCCGGGGGCCGGGTGACGTAAGCCCTGATGTGCTCCACCTGCACCTCCTGGCCCATCCCCCCGTACTCCAGCCGGTGGCCGATGTCGCAGGGGCAAGGGTTTGCTTCGTTGGCCATCACGGGTCCTGCAGTTGGCCGGGCCAGGAGAGAGGACACATGTTATTCTGAATGGCACAGAGCTACAGGTCACAGAACCAGTACACCAACCCGATTCCTGGGGAAAGGTTCGTTGTAACCCCGTCTGTGGCACTTATTGTGTGAAAAATTGATAATTCCGGTTCCGAAGCATCAGCGGTTGGAACGCTCCTGAGGACCTGGTTCCGTGTCAAATGCTGCAAACGCAGATTCAGTGCAGCCAGGTATCAACGCAAACAGCAATGGGGGCACTTTCAGGAAAGGGGACCCAAGTACGCCCAGCCCTGCAGAGGGCCGGGGCCAGCAGGGAAGCTGAGAGCCAGACGGGGAGGTGACAAGGGACCAGTGACGTGGGGCACAGGGCCAGACCCAGAGCACTGCTGACAGCGGCTGGAAACTGAGGCCGCCCTTGCCGTGTGAGCTCCCCAAAGTTCACATCTGGGGCCGGGGGCAAAACAGGAGAAGAACAGCAGGGTCACCCAGGCTCACAAGTACTGGAAAGACGCTCATCTCACCCTCGGTTCTGAGTGGGGTGGGAGCAGAAGCCACACCAGGTTTACACCGACCCCCAGCATCACAGCGGAACGCCGAGGCTGAGAAAGGGCTAGAACAACCGAGCCCGGGCCGTGGAAACTGCAGGACTCCGGATCCACTTTGCAGCGAGACTTCTGCACCCCAGTCCGGGAAGGTCAGCCCAGCCTGGCCCAGCCTGGACGTCACTCGGAAAACCACCCTCAGGAGCGATGAGCAAACCATCCTGGCAGAGACGGTAGGGGCCGTCACCGAGGGCAAACCTGCCACAGCGCCGTCAACCAAAGCGGGAAGCAGGGATAAAACAATTCAAAATGTGTTAGCTGCAAAGCACAAAACCTCCCACATAAATGCTAAACCCAGGTAAGTGTGAACACATCAACCCGCTCATTAAGGTGGACTCTCAGATTGGGTTGTTTCTAAAACTGGGGCTCGGTCTGGAGGGAAGGCCAAAGCTGTGAGGCCACAGAAAAAGAACAGATCCCAAAGGGATCACTGAGGCGCCTCTCAAGGCCCTGGAAACCCAAGGACAATCCACATCGGAAATTAACAGAGGGAAAGAAAGAGCAAATCAGTGCAGAGATTAGTAAACCGGAGATGAAAATAACAAGACAGAGCAGCAGTGAGCCAAAGAATGGGTTTGGAGAAAAGAAGAAAAGAGGGTCAGAATGGAGAGCTGGAGGGAGGGAAGGACTTCTGCGCAGAGCGCTACCAAACTCCCGGCACACCAACTGTGATGGCTGACGTGTGGACCTCCCTGCAAAGCCTCCTGCTCTGAGTGGGGCTCCTGAAAGGTGATTGGTTATGGGGGCTCATAACTGGCTGGCTATTAGGAGGCGAAGCCTGATTGGAAGAGCTGAGTCACTGTAGGCCTGGCCTGCAAGGGTCTAACCCCCCCCACCTTCCTGCTGCCCTGCCAGGGACTGTTTCTCCCCTGTGATGCCCCTCTGCCAGGCCACCCTGCCTTGGAGCCAGCCAACGATGGACTGAACCAAATCACCCTTTCCTCCTTTAACGTGTGGGTGTTGGTATTGCATACCAGCAACGAGAAAAAGAACGAAGGCACTAACCCACCGTGCAAGTTTCCATTGCAATTTTGTTCTTCTTTCTTTGTAGTGCTGAGAACTGAGCCCAGGGCCTCCCATATGCTAAGCCCTGAGCTGTACCCCCCAGCCTCCAAGAAAGGTTTTACAAAAAGGATGTTATGTGAGTATGATGAAATTATATACTCAAAAGACTTAGAACTGATTTAAAACCAAAGAACACTAGCAAAAGCTGATACGGTCAATGCACTAGAATGGAGAGAAGTCTCCACAGCCTAGATTGTGCATGGGAGGAAAGAGGAAAGAATGAAAATGAAATATGCATCGAGAGGTTAAAGTGGGATCAGGAAAATAGCTCGGTGGCACAGCACCTGCCTGGCAAGCTCAAGGTCATGAGTTCGATTCCCAGCACCAAAAACACAACAACAACAAAAATGAATTTAGAGGTCAAAAAAACCAAAGTAAGCCCCACCTGAGTCCCTTCTGCTGCTGTAGTGAAATGGCATCAGCTGAGCAGCTCATGAACACTGATGTTCAGATCTCTCCTTCTGAGACTGGGAAGCCCAGGATGAAGAGGCCAGCAGACTCCAGTCTCCTGAGCCACCCCGGTTCCCAGGCAGTGCTTCCCCCCTCCTCTCGGGAGGGGGACGGGACCACATCCAGCATCTCTTTCCTAAGGACGCTGGTGTCTAACAGCTCCACCAGCCTGACCTCTCGCTCCTGGCACCATCACCTTGTGGGTTAGGGTTACCACAGACACATTCTGGAGAGGACACTAACCCTCGGACCAGAGCGAAGCCAAAAGGGAAAAATGAGGGAGGGAAAACCAATAGTAGAGAAAGTCTCGTAAGATTAAAATCTGACTCCTTGAAGAGTTACATGAATATCTCCAGGAACACTGGAGACAAAGACACACACACACACACACACACACACACACACACACACACACACAGTGGGCCAACCTATGGAATGAAAAGGTGACATAAGATGTTCTCTCTAGCAGGGCATGGTGACGCACACCCGAAACCCCAGAATTCAGGAGACTGAGGCAGGAGGATCGTTGTCGGGGCCCAGGCTATGTGATCTGGATCCTGTCATCTCGAGGCTGGTGCAACCTTGCTTTAGGGACAGAGAACCCGAGGGAGGCTGCCGTGCTTCCTGGATGCACAGAGAAGGGTCCTGACCACAGCGCTCCTGAGACCGGGGAGCCTCTGCTGGGGTCGGAGGGAGGAAGGCACTGTACTCTGACCTTCCTGTGTGCGGGGCCACTGCCCCACACTAAGCGCCCTGCGGCTCCCCTGGGGCTGGCTGCTCATACAAACAGGTCAGACTGGAGACTGGTGAGGCGGTCTGCTAGAGGCAGGTTGCCCCCAGTCCCTGTACCTTGAGTGCTCTCTTTTGTCATTTTTCCACTCCCAGATGTTCCCTCCCCACACCGCTGCCCCGGGGGGTCGGATCAGCCCTTGGCAGATCCTCAGGGGTTCAAAGCCAGCCAGGCTGCGAGGGGAATTCAAGGCAAGCCTGAGCTAGCGAGAAAGACCCTGTCTCAAACAAAGAAAGAAAGAAAATGTTTTTTCTCTGTAAGGGGCAAGGGTGTCATGCCGTGGTAGAACACATGGCTGGCATTCATGAGGCCCTGGGTTCAATCCCAGCCTGCCAAACAGACACGGACCAAAAAACTGAACTCTGGAAATACTGTAAGAAATTAGCAGGGGCCTACGATTTAGCTCAGTGGCATAAGCGCTTGCCTGGCAAGCGCGAGGTTGTGAGTTTGATCCCTGGTACCTAAAAAATTTTAAGAAAGAAATTAGTGTGGGGGTCAGTTATGCAGCTCAGCAGCATAAACGCCTGCCTGGCAAGCACAAGGTCCTGAGTTCAGTTCCTGATACCAACGAAAGTTTAAAAAAAAGGAGAAGAAATCAGTATGAACTGCGTGCCAGTAAGTTTGCAAACACACACACTTCACAAACGGGTAGAAGATTGGAGGGAATGTTTCTTACCTGATCTAGAGGCCTGACTTCAACATTCAGCGTAAAAGGAAAAACGGTATTGAGACACTCTAAATGCACAGAAACTACAGAGAAACACGCCCGGTCATCCTGAGGGAGCTTCATGAGGTCCTGGTTCAGACTCAAGAGCTGACAGCAGAGCCACATGAGTGCAGCAGGGCTGGGACACAGGTGACAGCTGCTGTTCCACACTAATATTAGTTTTACAAGTGGGACTAAGGTGCAGTCACAGGGCTGCATAGCGGGGTGCTCCTGCCTGGAGATATGCGCTCAAGCCCTGGAGTGAAATGTGGCACCCTCTGCAGTTTATCCTCAGCCGGCTCGTAAGATACACAGGAGCGCAGCACACCGATAGATTCACAAAGCAATCCGGCAAACTGCCAGGAACTACGGAAGCCAGCGAGCAGGGTGTAAGTCTTTGCCATACTAATCCTTCCATGTTCCTAGGTTTCAACCTTTCCCCTACCAGCCAGTCGGAGCTGGAAACCCAGGGAGCAAAATACTCACCAACCCAAGCAATAAAAAAATCAGAGCCAGGTGTGGTGGCACACGCCTGTCAGCCCAGCACTCGGGAGGCTGAGGCAGGAGGATCACTTTCAATTTGAGGCCAGCCTGGGCTACAAAGTGAGCACAAGTCCAGCTTGAACTGCATAGTGAGACCTTGTCTCAAAAAGATAAAAAAAAAATTATGTATAGACGTCAACGTGCAAGAAATAAAATAGGCTACATCTTAGATATGAAAACTGGACAAGCCGCAGGTGAGAATGAGAAAGTCGTAGGACTCCCTCCCTTAGGAATGTAGGTACAGATTCCGAGATGAGACCTGGGCCGGACTCTGGAATGCACTGCGAGCGAACATGTGGGATGCCGTCGGGAGTGGCAGGCTGGGCCTCAGTCACCGGTGCCCTAACCCACGACGCTAAGAAACACGATGATCTCCATCATCATAGCAACAGAGGAAGAGAAGGCACCGTGGCGAAATGCAGTGGTGGTCATGGGCCGAGCGTCCGCATCCCCCGACACCCACACATCCAGGAGGTGCGGGGCGCACACCCCTCATTGCAGCAAGGAGGGAGGCAGAGGCAGGAAGATCACAGGTTCCGGCCCAGCCCAGGCAAGTTATCGAGGCCTTGTCTCAAAATAAAAAATAAGACAGGGCTGGGGATGTGGCTGGTGGTGGGGCATCCCTGGGGCCCATGCCCAGTGCTGAAGACAAACAAACAACCTTGTGTGCCAGTTCTGTTTGGAGAGAGGGACTGAGGTGAAGTGAAATCGTGAGGCAGGGTCCCGGGCCTCATGGGTGATGGCACAGAAGGGATCCCAGCAAGAGTCCGTCCCTCCCAGGGTGGACTGAACCAATACCGTGCAAGGACGCACGGGAAGGTGCCCGTGTGTGTGTGTGTGTGTGTGTGTGTGTGTGTGTGTATGCACGCACGCGTGTGTGTGTGTGTGTGTGTGTTGTCTGTCTGTTTTCCGAGGCAGCGTCTCGCTATGCAGTTCAGGCCTTGCGTTCACAGTGTAGCTCAGGCCAGACTTGAATTTGCAACAATCCTCCTGCCTCAGCCTCCAGAGTGCTGGGATGACAGGCGTGTGCCACCGGGCCCGGCTTATGTGCATGGTGTTGATTTCGATGCTGTGGTGCTGGAGATCCAACCCAGACCCCGCACATGCCAAGCCAGCCTCCGCCACACCCCTGCCTGCAGCAGGGAACCTGACTGCCAGCTGGGCGCCTGTGATGACAGGGTCCAGGCCGGAGGCCAGCACCGCAGAGCCCGAGGGCACCCGCCCGCTCTTCTCCAGCCAGGAAGAGGACCCAGCTGTACCCCGAGGGTGCCGCTGAAGTAACAGGCCGCAGAAAAGAGAACTCATAAAAGGTTTTAAGAGTAAAAGGTGACTAACTTCATTAAATTTTAAAAAGGGTTTGGAGGAAAGAAAATGTCGCTGCCCTCTGGCTTATGATGAGCCCCTCAAAAACTGCAACACCAGGAAGACCGCACAGGAGCTGCACAAAGCCAAGAGCTTTCTTATCCACGAGCGATCATAGAAAACACGGCTTCGAAAACGGTCATGGTGGCGCACACCTGGAATCCAGCACCCAGGAGGCTGAGGCAGGAGAATCATGAGACCCAGTTTCAAAAAACAAAACAAAACAAAGGCAAAGCAAATACAACCTTTATGCAACACCTCCGGAATACCAATGTTTGTCAGATAAAGATACAATGCCAACAATAGATGCACAAGTCTATGAAAGGAAGCTTACTGTTTAATACCAAGGACAAAAAAAGAACTAAGTAAACGAAGACACGCATCGTGCTAACATTAGTCATTCAAACAGTCAGCATCTGGGGCCTTGGATATAGCTCAGTGGTGCAGTGCCTGCTTAGGAAGTGCAGGTTCCTGAGTTCAATGCCTGCTACCCACAAAATAAAAATTAAATAAATAAAGGAACTTTATTTTTTAAAAAATCAGCGTTTGTAAAGATGCCATCTTGCTTCAAATAAACCTCTAAGTTTGATGCAATTACAACCAAAATTCCAGCTAAGGTTTTCATACTAAAATTTATAAAAGAAGAGTAAGGGGCAAGAATAGTGGAGATAACCTATCAAAGTACTATGGTAGCCAAGTATCGTGGTGCACAACTGTTAATCTCACCATTTTGGAAAGCTGAAGCAGGAGGATCTCAAGTCTGAGGCTGGCTTGGGCAATTTAGCAATTCAAAAAGACAGTGTTTTTTAAAATTTTATTTATTTATTTATTGTGGATACTAGGAACTGAACTCAGAACCCTGGGCTTCCCAGCAGGTGCTGTGCCATTGAGCTGCATCCCCGGCCCTCAAAAAGACAGTGTTTCCAAAAAAAGACCTGGGATATAGTTCAAAGCAAAGGCCTTGGATTCAATCTACAGTACAGAAAATAAATAAATACAAGCTATGTTATTTCTGGAAATGCAGATAAATCAATCAATGGAACAGACCCAAGATTGGAGACACAAATCTGTACATCCACTCAGCCACTAAGAAAAACAGGAATCGGGGACACCTTGGTGACCCACCCCGTGGAAGACCCTGGGGTGGCCACAGGGACGACGCAGACCGCCCTGAGCTCAGGTCTTGGTCCTCCTGGAGGGTGTGACACGCGGGGCTCTGGTGCCAGCGGCCAGTCCCGGCCAAGCTTTCCCAGCGGTTCCGTCTGTCAGGGAGCCAAGTTAACCGGGGCAGGAGGGCTCGGGAAGGGACACACAGCCGGCGAGAGGACACTGGCAGTCAGTGCCAGGAGGGTGAGCCACTCCAGGGCCAGAGTCACGGTGGGTCCATGGGGCCATGCAGGATGGGGGGGGTCTGCCGCCGCTGCGCACAGGAGGCCCAGGGGACCTCTGCCCGCCTCCGCCCCCAGGCCTGCCAGGTGCTTAGAAACCGGAGCGACAGAAGCAAAACTATACTGCTCAGAGAAAATGTAGCGCTTTCTCCTTCAGCTGGGGATCATTTCTTAGAGGAGACCCAAACCACAGATGCCGTGAAGAAAACGGTTCACACATTTCATCTTCTTTTTAACCAACCGTAAAGGAAAAAGCATTGCACTCGGGAGGCTGAGGCAGGAAGATCGCAAGTTCAAGCCTAGCCTGGATAACCCAGTGACTTCGTGAGAGCACTGTCTCAAAATGAAAAATCAAAAAGGGGCTGGGGATGTAGCTCAGTGCAAAGGCCCTGGGTTCAACCCTCAGTACCACCAAAAAATAAGTACACCTGAATGATTCCTAAGTATATGGAAAGGTACTCAAGTTCACCAGTACTTAAGGAAACCGACAAGGCATTGCACAGCTTGCGGACTGACACCATGCAGAGGAAGAGTGCTTGTAGGGAAGGCGGGCATGCATTGATAGAAACTCCGGAGAGCTGCCTAGCAAGGGCCAGAGAAGCAACAGATGAAGGCGACCCTTGCCCACTGCGGGACACAGTGCCTGGCACCAGCGGCTCCAGCGCAGGAAGAGGTGGTGGGAGGGCCTGGAAGAGCAACCCGCTTAGCGCATGGTGGCCAGGAAGCAGAGGAGAGGAACCGTGCGGAGAGGAAGGGGACAGGCACCGGGGTGTGTGCGGTGACGGAAGGACCTTCTCAGTGGTGTTAGTGCGGAGGAAGCAATGTAACAGACCCCTGTTGGTGACACATGCTTGTATCCCAGCTACTGGCGAGGCTGAGGCAGAAGAATTGCAAGTTGGAAGCCAGCCCAGGCATCGTGGTGCTTTTTGACTCTGACTCAAAGTCAGAGATAAAACTATTTCAAAAGGGTGGGCATGTAGCTCCCTGTGAGTGGCTGGGTTCAATCCTCAGTGTCACACAAAAAAAGGGAGGGAAGGGGTCTTTGTAAATGTATCAAGCTAAGATGAGATCAGCCCAGCGCAGTGACATACACCTGTGATCCCAGCATCTGGGAGGCTGAGGCAGGAGGATTGCCGTGAGTTTGAGGTCAGCGTGGGCAACATAGTGAGTTCAAGGCCAGCCTGACCTGCATAGTGAGACTGTTTCAAAATGAAAAAAAGAAAAACAAACGGAGGCCTTCTCTCAGGCAGGGGAGGAAGTCACCGAATTCCCTGGGAGACAGGCAGTCTAGTCTGTTGGTTCCTGTGACTGACAGAGCTGCAAAACCTCTCGGACACCAGGACCAGGGCCGGAAGCAGACAGCCCAGCAGGCCGAGCTGTCTGTGATGGGAACTTCTGCACCCACGCCCCAGATTCCTTCTCTACATCCCTCGGCCTA